>PISX010001999.1:0-174525 GCA_004024625.1 Mellivora capensis | reverse complement strand
GTCTGTTCGTGTCCTCTGCCCATTTCTTGATTGGATTATTTGTTCTTTGGGTGTTGAGTTTGATAAGTTCTTTATAGATTTTGGACACTAGCCCTTTATCTGATATGTCATTTGCAAATATCTTCTCCCATTCTGTCAGTTGTCTTTTGGTTTTGTTGACTGTTTCCTTTGCTGTGCAAAAGCTTTTGATCTTGATGAAGTCCCAATAGTTCATTTTTGCCCTTGCTTCCCTTGCCTTTGGCAAGGTGTCTAGGAAGAAGTTGCTGTGGCTGAGGTGGAAGAGGTTACTGCATGGCTGCCATCTTTAGACAGCATTAGGAATTATAGGGTCAAGGATTCCTATACACCAGGAAAGGCATGACCTTTGGCCTCTTCCTCTGTAGAAGATCCAAATTTCAGACTTAGACCCAAGTGTCTGAGGAATATATGTTTATTTCTGTTTTTTTTTTTCAATAACAGAATTTCAACAGCAATTATGCTGTTAATAAAACAGCAATTATATACCTTTCTGTCAGGTAGTGGGAAGTTAACTTCAACCAGATTGTGTTTTCTTCCCTCCATGTGGGAGTCTGATAAGGTATATACTTTGTCCCAAGACATGGTGGCAGGGGAGGCATCCATTTTGCCATCCCAGCTGGCTTTATGGTGTGTCCTCCTGCCTGGTCTCCAGCCCTCTGTCTGAGCAAAGAATCATAAGTGGCTGCTGGGCCTCCTTCTTATCTCAACTCTAGGCCAGTTCAGATCGGTGCCAAGTCCACATCTCCCTAGAAGATATACAGTGGGTGATGTCCTGTGGCTCTGCACACCCTCTGGACTACAGGAAAGTCACCTCCATACCCCTCTGCCTGAAGAAATCTGCATGCCTGTCTCCGGCCTAATGTCTGGATGAATGTGTCGATGCTTCTATTCTGACCCCAGGTGGGACATGGGGATCTAAGGTCTTATTGCCCCTCCAGGCTCTGCCCAGGAAGTGGGGGCACAGTTCTGTCCTTCTCCCAGAGCCTTTTTAAATTTTTATTTATTTTTATTATTTTTTAAAGATTTTATTTAAATTCAAGTTAGTTAACATATAACACATTATTTTTTTTTTTTAAGATTTTATTTGTCAGAGAGAGAGAGCAAGCACAGGCAGACAGAGTGGCAGGCAGAGGCAGAGGGAGAAGCAGGCTCCCTGCCAAGCAAGGAGCCCGATGTGGGACTCGATCCCAGGACTCTGGGATCATGACCTGAGCTGAAGGCAGCTGCTTAACCAACTGAGCCACCCAGGTGTCCCAACATATAACACATTATTAGTTTCAGGAAGAGAATTTAGTGATTCATCGGTGGCATACAACACCCAGTGCTCATACCATCAACTACCCTCCTTAATGCCCATCATCCAGTTACCCTATCCCCCTACCCACCTCCCCTCCAGCAACCCTCGGTTTATTCCCTACGGTTAAGAGTCTCTTAATGTTTCCCTCCCTCTCTGTTTTTATCTTCCCTTTCCCCATGTTCATCTGTTTTGTTTCTTAAGTTCCACATGTGAGTGAAATCATATGGTATTTGTCTTCCTCTGATTTATTTTGCTCAGCATAATACCCTTCAATTTCATCCACATTATTGAAAATGGCAAGATTTCTTTCTTTTTGATGGCTGTGCAATATATATATATATACACACACACACACATATACATACCACAGCTTCTTTATCCATTCATCTATCAATGGACATCTAGGTTCTTTCCATAGTTTGGCTATTGCGGACATTGCTGCTATAAGCATTGGGGTGCAGGTGCCCCTTCAAATCATTATTTTTGTATCCTTTGTATAAATACCCAGTAGTGTGGTTGCTGGGTCATAGGGTAGCTCTATTTTCAACTTTTTGAGGAATCTCTGTACTGTTTTCCAGAGTGGCTGCATCAGTTAGCATTCCCACCAACAGTGTAAGAGGGTTCCCTGTTCTCCACATCACTGCTAACATCTGTTATTTCCTGAGCGGTTAATTTTAGCCATTCTGACTGCTGTGAGATGGTGTCTCACTGTGGTTTTGATTTGTATTTCCCTGATGCTGTGTGATGTTAAGCATTTTTTCATGTGTCTGTTGGCCATTTGTATGTCTTTGGAGAAATGTCTGTTCATGTCTTCTGCCCATTTCTTGACTGGATTATTTGATTTTGGGGGGGTGTCGAGTTTGATAGAATCTTTATAGATTTTTGGATACTAGCCCTTTATCTGATGTGTCATTTGCAATTATCTTCTTCCATTCTGTATGTTGCCTTTTAGTTTTATTGATTTTTTTCCTTTGCTGTGCAGAAGCTTTTTATCTTGATGAAGTCCCAGTAGTTCATTTTTGCTTTTGTGTCCTTCTCACAGATCTTTAAACCCACTTGGGGTCTCTATCATCCTTTTCCATCAAGGGTCTTAGCTCATGGTGGGATGGCGTACGGGGTCCTTCTAGAAGGTCCATCATTCCCTCTCTAATCACCCCTCTCTCTGGTTCCTGCACTCATTCATCCTAGCAATCTTTCTAAGACTACAAGGGTGAAAATGGAAAATGTGTTCTTCCTCACTGAGTGTTCTTCCAAAACTTTGTGATTGTGACTAGGCGTGTGAAATTCAAGAGCCTACAAGATTTGATATTTTTTATCATATGTTCTCTGGCATCCCTTTTCTGAGGCAAGAGAAGCAGAATGTCTTCCCAAAGGCATGCCGCCCGCAGAAGAAGGGCATTTATGTAGTAGGAAGTACCAAGGGGGGGAACGTCCATTACTGTCTCAGACCATTACCCACCACACCTGTACCAAACCCACATGGCAGAGGAGGGGGTGTCTGGGCTACACTCTGGGTTCTTCGATTGACTGTTGTCTGGAATCCTCTAGAAGTCGGCCATTTATTCTTCTTTGCGGGACAGAGTGAATCGCCACAGCCAAGGCTCCTGCTCACGGGGCGCCACACTGAAGAAACGCCACTCCCTCTCTTTGTAATGAGTTTCTCACTGTCTGCCAGCAGCCTGACCTGTCTTTTCCGTTCCCAGGTAGGTTTTGTGGCAATAAAGTCCCGGAGCCCCTCACCTCCACGGACAGCCGGCTCTGGGTGGAGTTCCGGAGTAGCAGCAGCATCTTGGGCAAGGGTTTCTTTGCGGTGTACGAAGGTTGGTTCATGACAAGAGAAACCCACAGGGGAGCTTTGGCTATGCTCTGACCTTCCCACACAGCCCCGTCCCTCTTGCACCCAGGCCTGCATGGCAGATGCCAGAGCCCCGGGGGTCAGGGCACCCACCACAGGGGCTGGGCCAAGGCGTCCCCCCGAGGCCCCTTCCTCCACACTCTGGAAGCAGAGAGGCTAGCTGTGCCTCCTTCAGGACAGGTGTCGTTGTCTACCTGTCACCACCCCACTGAACCCCATTTCAGTGCAGCTGGGGGGCCCGTCCGGGGTAGAGAACCCCGAGGACATGAAAGCAACCTCCAAATAGCTGTGTGGGCCCAAGCAAAGGACCCAACCACTCTGGGCCTCTGTTCGTTTCACTGATGAAAAGATCAGGATATTTACAACCGCATTTCTTGAAAGGGCCTCCGAGGCCACCGTGGGGTTGAGTTGAGGAAACAAATAGGTCTGGGCTCTAGGCAGCTGCCACCAGGGCATTTCTGCTGAAGTTCATTCCACATATTGGGTAACTTGTAATTATGGAGAGGCCAAGTTTTATTTCTGTAAATGAAATAACGTGTGTGGTGTGTGTGTGTGTGTGTGTGTGTGTGTGTGTGTCCCTCTGTGTCAGTGGTCCCCTAGCCTCTACATTAGAATCCCTTGGGGAACTCAGACCTCACTGTTACTTGGAGCTCCCCCAGACCCTCTTGCATCAGAACTTCTAGGAATGCAGCCCCTGCTTCCACAGCTCAGACCATTTCCCAGGTGATCGTGATGTACAGCAAAGATGGGGAACCACTACCTTACATGGTTATTTTCTCTATATGGAAAAAATCCCGAGTTGCCAACAGATCAAATTGTGCCTTTCTGAGGCACAGTGCAGGTTAGGTGGAGATGAAAATGTTGCCACATGGAGCCACCTAGTGGTGATCTGTGTGGTCACTCATTTCCTTCCCAAGGTCTGACCAGGGACCCCATTCCCCCTCTCCTGGCTCTCTTCCTAAAGCTACGTGTGGGGGAGACATTAACAAAGACGCTGGTCAGATTCAATCTCCCAACTACCCTGATGACTACAGACCTTCCAAGGAATGTGTTTGGAGGATTACAGTTTCCGAAGGGTTTCACGTGGGACTTACCTTCCAAGCTTTTGAGGTGAGTACCACTCGGGTTTTCCCAAGGATGAAGTAACTGTCAACTTCTTCTAGATGCTCTCTGCCCCATAAAGATGGGTTTCCATTGAGTGAGTTGCAAACAAGAACCTGAGAGACCATTTCAAGCTCACGGTGCATCGTACCTGGACATTTGGCTTCAACATCTTTGCAAACTTTGAAATTGCATCCACCTCCTTTCTGACAGCCACCCCGGGGCAGGGGGAGGCGGGGGTACTGAAGGTCTAGGAGCGGATCCCAGGAAGTTGCATAGAACTGGTCTTCCGTGTGTATTGTCTCTTAGTCTGCACAGTTTGGTTCTCCCTGGGCTTCCACAAGTAAGGGACAGCTTGGAGAGCCCAGGACACACTTGGGTCCCTCTGCCTCCTGGTTAGATCTTTGAGAGTGTTGCTTAGGTTCCCTTCTCACATAAAAAAGCCTTAAAGCCAGACCATCCATCACCTTCCACGTTGCCTCTGTTTCTCTTTTTAGATTGAAAGGCATGACAGCTGTGCCTACGACTACCTGGAGATCCGCGATGGCCCCACGGAGGAGAGCGCCCTGATTGGCCATTTTTGTGGCTATGAGAAGCCGGAAGATGTGAGATCAAGCTCCCACAGAATGTGGATGAAGTTTGTGTCCGACGGCTCTATCAATAAAGCGGGCTTTGCAGCCAATTTTTTCAAGGGTATGAATTAGCAGCTTGTTTCCGTTTTTAGTCACAGGAAGAGGTATTGCCCCCCTGGCTTAAGAATCACAAAACCCATATGGAACCTTAGCACAAACAAGGCTCCCTGCGGGGAGAAGGCAGTGACCCATTTTCAAGCTGCCTCTAACCGAGTTCACTACTGATTCATAAGCAGGTACAGCCTGGGTGGCTATAGGGCAGAAAGTTCTGCCACTGTGGTTGGAAACTAGATTTAATAAGTTTACCCTTAGTAAACCTCAGGGAAACTGAGTGTTGATAATAATATTCATGTAGTCCCTCTTGTTAATTGAGCACCTACTGTGTGTCAGAAACTGCAAGGTGCTTGGTGGATATCATGTCACTTAATTCCCAAAATAACCCTTTGAGTTGGGTTTGGATCACATTTGATTAGGATTGAGAAGGGTTGCCTGGGGGTCACTCAGATCATTAAGTGGCAGGTCAAGAAGCCCAGTGCAGTCTGACTTCTGAGCCCAAACTCTCTTGGCAGTGTTGCCTTGCAGTCCCTGATGTAGGCCTGAGAGGCAGCCTGCCTCTTCAGCTGCTGACGTACCAGCTGCGGTGTACAAACCTCCCCTCGAGTGGGGAGGAGAGTGAGGGGTTCAGGGAGCAAATTTCCATGTGGTCTTGGGGACCTGCTGTGTTTCAGAGTCTTGATGAAAGCGACCCAGAATGGCATGGGAAGCACAGTGTGCCTGGTCCCTGCAGAAGGGGCTTCTCAGGACTCCTCTGTTGGGGCAGGTCTTCCTTCCCTGCTCTCTGGGCCCTGGAAGCCCCTCAGACCACACTGTAAAAGGGGGGCCCAGGTATTCCCCAGCACACTGTGATCGGGTGCCTGGCGGCACACTAGCCGCCACTAAATAGTGTTATCTAAGCCACCTCTGAGCTCTGTGGCTCAGTAGCACCACTCACCTCTGGGAGGAAGCCGCTTTCCCCTCCTTCCCTCCTCTCCAGGAACTCTTGGCTGTGCCAGTCCAGAAATCCTGGTCCCTCTCTTACTCCCACTCTCCGCATCTGCCCCCTCTTTAGCCCTTTGTCCCAGGTTCTACGTAAGTGCATGGGTGTCAGAGGAACCCATCTGGAGCTGTGTGGGCCTGAGCAGCTCTCGGTCCTTACTGAAACTCCAGGTTTGTTCTCTGTGAAACAAGGGGAAGCAATCTGCTCATTTTACCTACTCCATTGTGAAGCCCCCCAAAATGATGGCTGCGGGGACACTTTCCAAGCTGAAAAGGGCCCCACAGATGTGTGGGGCATCTTCTTTCGTCTCGAGGCATCTGGGAGAGCGAAACCCAAGCAAAAACAGAACAAGAATCATAAGGCTGTGGATAAGTGGAGAAAAAAATGTGGTCCCTTCCTTCCCAAGCAAAGAAGCCAGGCTGCAGCAGGTCAGCTTATGGTTGAGATGCCTGGAAAGTTACTCTGTGCGACCCGCCCCACTCCCCGCCCCAACCCAGACCACATGTGACCTAGTAGCAGCGATGCTTGCTGGCTGGCCTGAAGCAAGTGACCCAAAGTCTCTGAACCCCAAATCGTCCGCTTCTAGAAATGACATACGAGGCTATTGTAGAGCTGTCGGGAGAAAATGAAACCATTATAGGCAAACGCAAATGTCTAATGGTTAGTCCCAGGAACTGTCTTTGCCAAAGAAGGAGTCTTTGAGGTGGTTATTGTTACCTTTGGCAAAAAGGAAGTGATGATTTCTTCTTGCGGTCGCCATGTATCGGTTTCTTATGGCTGCTGTAACAAGTTACCACCATCGTGGAGGCTTAGAACAACAGAACTTTCTCGTCTTCCAGTTCTGGAGGTCAGATTTCCTTGCCTCTTCCCTCGTCTAGAGGAAGCCTCCACATTTCTTGGCTCAGGTGCCCCTCCATCTTCAAGCCCGTGCTGGCTGGTTGAGTCCATCTCCTGCAGCATCACACACCTCTGTTTTCACGGCTGCACCTCTCTCTCTCTCTGCCCCTGACTGTCCTCCTCCCTCTCTCAGTCATAAGAACCTGTGAGCTGACATTGGGCCCACCCCCAGATCCCAGGATAATCTATTTCAAGATCCTTGATTTAATCGAATTTGTGAAGTCCTTTTTGCCAAGTAAACTCATGGATTCACAGGTTGCGGGGACTAGAATGTGGACAGCTGCCAGAGGCCTGATTTTGCTTAGCACGCATCACGAATGATTAGAAGGATTTATTCTAATTCTGTCCCTCTCCTCTGACGTCCACCCTCCGCTCTGTCAAATTAGGTGTTGCAGAGTTAGTAATCCGATGGCACCAACCCGCCCACACCTCATTCCTGGTGCTGCTGCTAATCGGTGGAGCATGGTTTTGAGAGGACCGGCTAATGCTGGAGATAAGGGCAACCAGATTTAAAAAAAAAAAAAAAATGGATGCCCCATTAAATTTGAACTTAAAATAAGAATGATCTTTTAGTATGAGCATGTCCCAAATATGGCACACAGGCTAAGACATGATAAGACACGTTCATCTTAAATTCAAGTGTAGTCGAGCCTGTTGGATGTCTCCGTGGCAGCCCTACCGGCGAGGCCGCAGACAGGCGCACGCCCCTTGGGGCAGCTAGGCGTGCAGGGCGCTGACTCAGCTTGCTCTGGGTACCCACGAGACCCAGCTGCTTTTGCAGGTTGGAAGATACCTCCTCCTCCCTCCACCACAGTCAGCATTCATTCAGCGGCCGTCAAGCCGTGTGCCAGGTTCTGTGCTAGGCGCTGGGGACACAGAGGACAGCACAGTCATTGTCCTCGAGAGCTCAGGCCGGTGAAAGAGGACTACAGGCAAACGGCGGTGGCCTGGCTGCAGACCTGCGACCTCAGAGGCCCTCAGCCTGGGGGCGGGGCCGCATTTCCCAGCCTCCTCCGACTCCAAGGGCATTTCAATTCTCAGCTTGCAAACTTCTCCTTAGATGCCCATGAAGGCGTTACCCAGGGCTCATCTACACTAACTTAATGCACAGGCCTGACTTGACGTCCCTTTTGTGTCAGTGAGCTTGACCCTGAATCCTAAAAGAGGAACCAGGACTGGTGGAAGCTTTGGGGGACCTCTTAGAGGGGAGAGAAAGGACTGTATTGAGTGTGCCAGAAACCACGTGAGTGATCTCACGTTGTCTTCAGAATAGCCCCGTGGTCGGCATGAGTATTACCCCGCCTTTGACAGTTGAGGAAATGGAAGTTCTGAGGGGGCAGAGCAGGAGCAGACCCAGGATCTGAAGGGTCCCCCAGTGCCTTCTTCCCACTAGAGACCCGCTGTCACAGGCAAGTCAAGTGAGGGGGGGTTGAATTTCTCCTTAGTGTTTGTGATTTAATTCTGATCCTGGTCGCCTTTCTGCCCTCCGGACACCGTGGAAACAAGGGGAAAAGGGCCTTGGACGTAGCACCTCAGGTTTGGATTTTTGTCCTGCTTCATCCCTCACAGGTGTCTTTTCTCAGGCTGGTCATTTTCCTTTCGGAGACTGGGTCGTACCCTCTCGGTGCTCCACCGTGCTCCCAGTGCCTGGCCCGCGCCGGGCTCAGTAGGTACTCCCGGCGCAGGGAATGAATAGATGAAAGAGTAAATGAGGCTCAGGTCCTCACTTGTGGGTTGGGCTTCCTGCTGATTTCTCTGCCTCCTTTTCGGGGTTCTCAGGAGGAGGAATGAGGCGAGACCGCATTTTAGAGCCGTGCTGTCCCACAGAAATAGGAGGCAGGTCACAAAGGTGAGCCCCCGATATCATTTCCAACTGTCTAGTAGCCTCCTTTCCCCCTCCCCCCCAAAAGAAACAGGTGGAATTATTTGAATATATCTTATTTAATCCAATATATCAATTTTATGATCATTTACCATCACACACAGGACTGTCATTTTAATAGGTAATTCATATACACAACCTTAGTGGCATATTTTATGGGCTTCTTCATTCTAAGTCTTGGAAATCCGGTGCCTTTTTGCACTGCCAGGGCACCTGAAATCAGACAAGCTGCATTGCGAGTGCCGGACAGCCACACGGGCTGAGGGCGACCACGTTGGTCAGTACAGGCCTCAGAACTGGACACAGCCAGCTTCCTCTGCCCAGTCTTTTTCCAGAAAAGCCATCAGTAGGCTGTCCTGGGAACACACAGTGCCCAGGGCGTGTGTCAGAACTTCTCCCATGAAAGAAACTGGAAGAGGAACTACAAAGTCCACGCAGAAGAGTTGGACCAAGTGAAAGAAAGTCTTGCCTTGGTGCCAGTTGGCAGGAGGCTCTGCCCGGAGCCCAGCTGGCGCATGGCACTGGCCGCCGTGCCAGTTGGCCTCCGCAGCCCCCTCCCGGTGCCAGATGGCAGTCTCTCTCAGAGCCCGCTGGCCTGGCAGCAGGCAGAGCTCGTCTCCACTTACTTCAGGAGATGGCGGCATTTGAGGGTTGGCCATTTTGGTCGCATGATTTCCACACTGACCCCCACACTCCTCTGTCCCAGTGCCAGCAGACCCCCATGGAGTGCTGACGAGGGAGACTGGCTTCATTCAGGTGTTTCTTCAAAAGCTTAGGGATGTGTCCTGCCTTCTCATTCCTTAACTCTGTCTCTCTGCAAACAATTGTTGCCATCTTACCTGAGCTATCTCATTATCTAAACACGGAATGGTTCCTTCTTTTACTAGTACTGCTTGAAGAAGGCAGAGAAGACAGAGCTATGACTTGGCAAGGCTGAGCCCTGCCTTTTCAGCTTTTTCTCCTACCCTTCACCATCTTCCAGATTTTTCTAGGAGGCTTGGCCTTGACCATTGTGGCCCAGAGCAAGCATGAATCTGTGGGCTTGGAACAGATGCTGCTTCATCACAGTGTGGAGGTGATTCCAAGGACACCCAGGCTCCCACTGAGAGCAGAGCCCCTGGTACACTTCCACGCCATCCATCCAAGTTGAATGATCTTTTAGTAGGGTTGAAAATGGCCAAATATCCCACTGCTCTTGCTGGGGGAAGCTCAGATGTGACTCTACAGCTTTCACCCACCTTCCTGGGGCAAACAAATGTCCTACCCTTATAGTTCCCTGGAGGAACTATATTCCCTTTGCCTTAGTCCCAAAACCAATCTACCATCCTCTCTCCCCGCACATGGTCAAGATGGCCCTTGGACACTTGTTCATCTGTGGTCTTCCCTTTCTTACCTATGACAAACGTGTGTCCTTCCCATAGCCATATCGCCTTCTGGCATCAGAGTCTCCCTCTGGCCCCTGACTTGATCCGTGTTTATCTTGGTGAATTTTGATGGGCTTTTTCCATCATTCTTTTCTACCCTCCCCCTGCACCCACCTGCCAGTTTCTTCACTCTGCTGTGCTGCCTTTCTGCCCATCTCTTTTTTTCTCCACTGGCCCATCTTTGACACATTGTCCTTCTTTCTGTTTCTGCCTTGTCCCTCTCCCCTCCTCAGGCCTGTACTACTCCGCTGTCACCTGATTCAGGTATGCCCAGGTAACACTATCCCTTTCACTGCCCTCATCATTGTGTCTCTCCACCCACAAGGATTTGGAAAGCAATCCTACTGTTGTCTGTAGTGAGATCTGTTGTGTATTGGATGTCATTTTCAGCTCCGACCACGCTAAAAGCAGGTTCTATTCTTTTTTTTTTTTTTTAATTTATTTATTTGTCAGAGAGGGAGAGAGAGAGAGAGCAGGCAGACAGAGTGGCAGGCAGAGGCAGAGGGAGAAGCAGGCTCCCTGCCGAGCAAGGAGCCCGATGTGGGACTCGATCCCAGGACGCTGGGATCATGACCTGAGCCAAAGGCAGCCGCTTAACCAACTGAGCCACCCAGGCATCCCAAACAGGTTCTATTCTAATTTTAAAGCAGGAAGAAGGCTCAGAGAGGTTAAATCATCCAATCTGTTGGGGGCATGATCCAGTATGGATCCGACCGAGGTCTGTCTGGCTCACCCTAGAAGCCTGGACTCTCCATTTCTCCTTATTATTGATTCTCCCTCCTCCTATTCTTTCCAGCAAATGCCAAAGAAAGCACTTTGCCTCTTGTAAAGCAATAAATAATTGGAGGATTGTTACTATTTTAGCATACTTCATATTTACATTTATTTGAGGCCATAGACAAGTTCAACCCCCTGCCTAGAGCATGTCTCCTACACTCAATTTCCCTACTGGCCAGTTCATTTAAGCTTTGGCTGAGCCCAACAACACATCACTTTTAGAATCACCCAAGCTTACTGCCCACTGTGTGCGATGATGGGACATTCACACGCCCTTCTTTACCCAGTGAAGAGTGAGCAGGTAGACGAGTGTGTTGTGCCCCATAGATGAGGAAGGCTGGAAGGAAATGGGTCTGTTTGAGTGGGGAAAGGGCAGTGTAGAGGGAGCCAACCTGGTTGCAGGGTCTGCTTGTGCTGCAGGACCAGTGGGGTGGATGTTGCAAGGGGCCAGAATTTTGACAATTCACATTTCAAAGGATGAGAAATACTTTTGGAAAGCAGTGAGAGTCCTAGCTCTCGGTGATTTCAAGTGGGGTCTGCAAAGCCATCCATATGTTAATAAATAACATCCAAATGTTAATAAAAGGGTCATAGCGTAAGGGCAGGACTGGGGGGGTCTTTCCTGGAGTTCACCAACTCTAAGATGTCCTGATTTCCCTCATTTTATGTGTAATGTGGGCTTTTGAAGATTTTGTGGCCAACCCTGTGCTCTCTGTATTCCTGCCTTCTGTGCTGTTAGGAACCAATGCCACCCCTTCCCTTTCTTCCTCCCACATCGGGCTTTTTGGTTTTTGTCTTATTTTGGAAGATACCTCAGGGTTTTATTGTCCCTTCGCTGGGCTCTCTGGCTTGGTGAGGCCATAGTGTCTCCTCTCAGGGGTAGATGCACCCAAGCTTGGCAACAGAAAATGATTAGTTTCTCCTTTTATTTCTGATCCTCTTCTTGGAGATGCCCATGGCCTGGGTTTTTCTTTCCTCCATGGACTGACATTTCCGGGCAGATTCTCCAGTGACCCTGGGTTCCTTCTCCGGATGACTCTCCTGGCATCCCACCTGCTGTTTTCAATTGCCCCAAACATATCACTACGCACTTGTCAGCGCTGAAACCCGTCCAAGGCCCCCGCTAACTCAGTCTCACTATGGCCCCTTCCTGTACTTTCTCCTGGGAATTCTGGCTAACCTAAGAGCTCAGCATTTTCTGTAACCTTGAAGGTCTCCCTGAGCACACTGTTTCAGATTATTTCTAAAATACTAAGTCACAAGTTCTGGTTCTATCTCTAGAAAATACTTCTACATCTTCATCTAGAAATGTCCCCCTTTGTTCTTACCCTTCGCTTATGTCCTTATGAAGTTCCATATTTGGGGAGAATCCCAATTCCATGGCATTAAAACTGATGACATTTTTGGTGTGGGATTTTTAAAAAATCACACTGTATTCCCTGACCGAACCCTTCAAAGAACAAAATCATCCAGACCTGATCTCCTCCAGAGAGACCCTGCTTCTGGCTAACAAGTTACTCTTCTCAAGACCTCCGTGTTGGCTAGAGCTGCTTCTGGTTTCTGAGACATCGACATAAGGCTCCTGGGGAGGGGGTCACCAAAAGCTGTTCTTGTTCCCAGAGGACATTTTCCGGGGACCCTGCAATGAGGAATGGGACGGGGAACAGAACCGGCCGTCTTGGTGATGATCTAGTCGGGTTCCCTTCCTCTCCAACAGAGTTGGACGAGTGTTCCTGGCCAGATCATGGCGGGTGTGAGCAGGGCTGTGTGAACACTCTGGGCAGCTACAAGTGCTCCTGTGATCCTGGCTACGAGCTGGCCGCCGACAAGAAGACGTGTGAAGGTTGGTGTTGGACCTGCGAGGCTAGAATGGGAAGGGGTCAGGGACAAGTCTCAGGAGACGTGGGGAGGTGAGGGGGCTGGGGGCTGGGGGCTAGGTGATGGGATCCATGGTGGGGCACGCCCCTGGGTCTTGGAAGGAACCCCATGGAGTCACCAATGTGAGAGGGCTGCCCAGATTATAAGAACTCCACCCCAGACACGGCAGCCGGAGCCACGGTCTAGTTTCTTCTGCGGCCGTGAAACATTCACACGATTATTCAGATAAAAGATAAAAGCAAAGGAAAACTGCAGGCACTTTCATGGGATGCAACTAATAGCCCATTTCACTCATTCCGTCTCTACGGGGATGGTGCTCCGTCTCCCTTGCCCACCTGCGTGACGCTGCTTGTTCACGGAAGCAGGTGAGGTGCGTAGCTTGCTGCAAACATTCCTCCGTCACCTTTGGCCCAAGTCACTTGGTTCCCAACTCTGCCACTGAGTGACCGGTAAGCACAGAAGCACGGTCATCATTTTAAAAAGCGGCAAAGACTTGCCCTCAGCGTCATCCCTCCAGATCCTCCGTGGAAACAGACTGGAGGGAAAGATGCTGGATTAATCAGTTCAGGTTGTCAAACTTTTTTTTTTTTTTTTAATTTTTATTAAAGAACAGCAGGGCTCATCACTGCTTGGGGGAGATCGCAGTCACTTGAAACTAAAACCAAATGAATTTTCCTCCCGTTTCTCCCGTGCAGTGGCCTGTGGTGGTTTTATTACCAAGCTGAACGGGACCATCACCAGCCCGGGGTGGCCGAAGGAGTATCCCACCAACAAGAACTGCGTCTGGCAGGTGGTGGCCCCTGCCCAGTACAGGATCTCCCTTCAGTTTGAAGTGTTTGAGCTGGAAGGCAATGACGTATGCTCCCGCGCTCTAGCTGACTATGTCGGGCGGTGGCTCGGGGCTGCAAAGCTGTGAAGGGCTCGGTGGGCAGGGAGGTTGCTTCCTACAGTCGGGGCCTGAGTCCAAGGAGAAGCTGGACCAGAGCGAAGGAGGCAGGCCTTGGGGGTGGGAGGTGGTCAAGACAAGTATGTCCCCTTGAGGTAGGAGTCTGGGGGTTAGTGTCCAGCTGAGGGGAACAGCCAGGGTGAGATGCAGCTGGGGACCGGGATGGTATGAATGGCCTGTCCCCTCCCTTGGGCAGTGGTTGTGGGATGAGCAAGTCAGCCAAGGCCCAGGTAGAGCGCCCCCCCACGCCCCCCCCCCCCCCCCCCCGCAGAGTGCTTGGCGTGAGTGACCCATGTCTACACCTTGGGCCAGAGGGATCCCAGTAGGAGTTGACAGGACCCTCCCCCGGACCTGGCGGAGGGTGGGGCTGTCCGGAAGGGGTCCTGCAGGGAGTCTGGGCTGGAGCCATGGGAGTACTGGGGGGCTCCCCACCATGCTGTCTTGTAGGTCTGCAAGTATGACTTTGTGGAGGTCCGCAGCGGCCTGTCCCCTGACGCCAGGCTGCACGGCAAGTTCTGTGGCTCCGAGATGCCCGAGGTCATCACCTCCCAGAGCAACAACATGCGTGTGGAGTTCAAGTCAGACAACACAGTCTCCAAGCGTGGCTTCAGAGCCCACTTCTTCTCAGGTGTGCGGGTCTGGAGACGAGGTCACGGGCTGCAGGGGAC
The DNA here is from genome assembly GCA_004024625.1 of Mellivora capensis. Taxonomy (NCBI): domain Eukaryota; kingdom Metazoa; phylum Chordata; class Mammalia; order Carnivora; family Mustelidae; genus Mellivora; species Mellivora capensis. The sequence goes on along the minus strand of PISX010001999.1, from coordinate 160,114 downwards.
AGGTCTGGGCAGGCTCTCAGCCTCTGGGGCACCCGCCTACTCCTCTCGGCACAGTCCTTCCTGGCCTCTAACTAGCTTGTGGTCCCTGTGCTTAAGTGCTGGATGGGCTTCACCTCCTCATGTCTTCATTGTCCTCATGAAACTAAAGTCTTTGTTGTCCTCATGAAACTGAAGCACACAGTGTCCGGTGACACATTACCACCAGGTATGGTGAGGGCGGGGAGACACCAGTGAGCCCCGGAGTGATCCCAGTGTCGAGGGTTGGGGAGGGAGGCCTGTGCTCGGTTGTCGCCAGAGGAAGCTGGCTTGAGCTACAAGAACCACAGTTTCAACAACAGTTAGGACTTGAGTTGGGGCACCAGAGCAAATACAAGCTAACGCTTACTCTGAGCTGGACTCCGTTTGAAGCCCCCATACCAATTCAGTTCCTCCTCCCAACAGCACTATGAGGTGCGGACACATACTGACTCCATTTTACAGGTGAGGCAACTGAGGCACAGAAGTCAAGGACGGCCCAAGGGCACAAGACCTGGGAGTGGTGGAGCAGGACCGGTGTTGGGCCGTCTTGCCCGGGGCCCACACGCTTCCCTCCTCCACAGGCCAGAGGGAGCATGGGGTCAGGGAGGAGGAGCCCAGGCTCCGGGTCACGCAGGCTGCTCAATCACTGAGTGGCCCTGAGCACTTTAGTGTCCTCAGCCTCAGTCTCCTTATCTATAAAATGGGGACAGAGTCACCTGGCTCCTCAGGTTGTATGAGAACAGACTTAGATGCTATATGAAAGTGCTTCGGGGAGTGCCCATCACATAAATATTCAATTCACGGCAGTTACTTCTGTTATTGTTCCTAGGGCTATTCTTAATATTAGCCTCCCCTTTAAGGAGCTCCTTGTCAGGGTGGGCAGCAGGATTAAAGGACATAGTGGTTTGTTCAAGTGTTTTAGGAGTACGGGGAATTCAGCACACGGCAGGACCAGGGACCACCCAGCAGATGCTGCCCCCGCCCACCCCTGGGCAATCGGGGAGCCTCCCTGGTGGAGGCTCTTTGAGTGGAGCTCTAAGGTGTGAGGGGATTGCCCTGAGAGCCTGTCGCTCTCTGCAGACAAGGACGAGTGTGCCAAGGACAACGGCGGGTGCCAGCATGAGTGTGTCAACACGTCCGGGAGCTACTTGTGCCACTGCAGGAACGGGTACCGGCTCCATGAGAATGGGCACGACTGCAAGGAAGGTGAGGCCCACCACACCTGGGAGGCCAGGCTGACCTTGGCCTCCAGAGTGTACGTGTGTGTGAGAGTGCGAGCGAGGGGCCCTTTTCTGCTTTCTCTCCTCCCAAAGCATGGTTTTCCCCATGGCAGCTCTCTCCTTCTGGAGGCTTCGGTGCCCTCAGTTACCCTCCTGGGGTTACTATTACAAAGCGGGTATACCCCCAGGCTCCAGAATCAGACTACCTAGGGTTAAATCCTGACTCTGCTACTTACCGGCTGTGTGACCAAGCAGGTTCCTTAACCTCTCTGAGCTTCCATTTCTTCTGATTAAAAGGGACTAAACAGACCCTCTTCTTAAAGGTGTGTGAGGAGTAAATGAAAGCATGCCTACGAAGAATTTCAGACAATTTGGGCACCTATAGAGCCCCTGACATGTCAATAAATATCAACCATCTATTTCACAATATTTATTCTCATACACAGCTCTAACAGTAACATAGAATTCTAAAAAGATTGCTTCCTGTTTCATTTACCACTGGGAGTTCAAGGCCAGATGCCTTTGAATGTCCAGTCATTCTGGAAAGAGCCTCCCTCTGTTCTCACCTTTCCCTGTGCAGGGAGTTTGAGCATCTCTGATAAGCACACAGGCCTCTAAGGTCTTGGCCACAGTACAGGGCCCTGCAGAAGAGGTTGTTGGGAGGGAAGTAGTAAAGACGTCAGGCCCCCCTCTCTGGGATAAGCCTTTCCAAGGTAGGAGATCTGATGGGAGTGTATAACATGTGGTCAGGCCGGCCTGCCATGTTACAGAATGAGCTGAGACAGCTTCAGAAGCAGGGTGCGGCCACCCTCCAACCCCAGCCCTGTGACATAGACATGGGTGGTTGTGGGTTGGTATAAGGCTTGCCCCCTGTGGCATGGGGGAGGCTAGGAGGGACTAAGGTCCCGCCATCCAAACACTGGCTCCCTTCCTATGGGCTCCTCCAGGAGTGGGACAGGGGTGTAGCAGCAAATGTCCCAGATGCTGAGCCCCTGCCCCTGTTGGCATTTGTCCTCTGTGTAGCTGCAGGGCTGAGGCAGCGATGAGTGGGACCCTCCCTTCAGCGGCTGCCTGCCCCCTCCCTCCCTCCCCCGACCAGCCCTCCACTGCCCCCGCTGGCACTGGCACCTCATCCTGCAGCTGCAGGGCAGCGTTGGGATGCGGTGAGGTTGATGGGGCCGATGACGCCCTCAGCTCCCTCTGTTTCCTGTCCTATACACCAAAGGCGCGCCGCCCGAGTTCAAGTCTCGATCCCACCCCTTACCAGCGAGTCACTCTCCATCTCTAAAGTTATTTTCTCCTTTGCAAAGTGATAAGGATCAGATAAGGGAATGCATTCAAAATGCTTAGCGGGGTGCCCAGCACACCTTCTAGCTGTTGACCGAGACACTGCACACTGAGCAAGTCGTGGGAACCCTCTTTGCTAACAGCACCATAGCCAAGGCAACATCTGTGGCCTTTAAACGAAGCTGCTTCAAAAATCTACAACAAACATACATGGGAGGCATGGTGATGAAGTCCTCTGTTGGCACTTGCTAAGCCTTTTACATGCATTGTCTCATTTAGTCCACATATCCCCCTACGACGTGGGTACCCCTTTTACAAATAAGGACACGGAGACTTAGGTAAGTGCCCAAGTCCCACGGCTTGCAGGCGATGCACCCAAGTCCATTTGACACCAGTGCCTGTGGTCTCAACCACTAGCTACACTCTTTCCATGAAAGTGAATAGTAATAGTGGGGAAAACGAGCCACTGGAGCGCCACCAGGAAGGCAGCAAAACCAAAAAACTCTCTAGCCAGAGGACACTTGACTCAGGCTGACCCCTGCCCCCATATTTGATAATGACCCCATCACAAATGAGAGATGAAGGCTCCCTCAGAGGGCCTCTGGGGCTACCCACCAGTGACCTGCTTCTCTCTGCATGTGTCTCTGCACCCCCTCCAGCCGGCTGTGCCCACAGGATCAGCAGTGCAGAGGGGACCCTGGCAAGCCCCAACTGGCCCGACAAGTACCCCAGCCGGGGGGAGTGTACCTGGAACATCTCTTCCACCGCGGGCCACCGGGTGAAACTTGTGAGTCATTTTCATAGTTGGTGGACAACACGGACTTTGGTTTCAGAGCAGGGGAGTTGCGTCTCTGCTCTGCCCCTTCTGGGCTCTGAAACTTGAGAAAGTTGAAATTCAACACTTCCAGGACTTGGTTTCATTTTCTGGAAAATGGGGCTGCTGATGAAGCCTTCCTCATGGGGCTGCTGCACAGCGTTCAGGGGGGAGGGGGGCAAGGAAATCTCTCTAAATAGCACCTGCTCGCAGTGGTACTGGTTGGAGGGGGCGTTGCCTGCACAGATCAAAAGAGCTGACATTCAGTTGTTTCCAGTTGTAATTTTTGACAGAACAATACATTCTCAAGGTTAAAAAATAGTAAACAGTACAGAGCGTTGGAAAGTGGAACTCAAGCTTCTAGACCCGCCCCCCCATGCCCACTTCAGAAATGAACTCTCTGAACTTTTTTTGGTAAATTCTACCAGAAATTTCCTATGCGAATACAATAATGTAGGTACAAGCATGGGAAAAATATATATCCTTTTTCTTGCCCAGACTCCTTGAATGGACTCTTATCATTCATCTTCCTCGATAACTTACATTTTAAAAATTAACAATTAAAAATTAACATTTTAAAAATTAACAATAGGAGCTTAGGTTATTCATGCTTATTCTCTCTTGAATTAAAAAATTAAAGTCTCTCATGCATATGATTGCCGGTGTGCACACTGTGCTCGGTTACTTCAGAGGAGAACTGAGTCTCTGGTCCAAGTCTCGTTTCTCAGCCCCCAGAGGCTCCCGGATCCTGGAGTATAAAGAAAACCCTCTCGCCAGCCCGAGGAGGTAAACCCCAGACAGACGGTTTCTAACTGGTTCTTCTGACTCTGGCGATTTGTAAGCTCTCCAGAAAGCATATGGATGTTCCTCTGAAGTATAGGCCAAAAATGCAGGGAGAATGGAAGGGAACAAAGGAGAACGTGATAATAAGCAGACGATGGCCCGGGGACTTGCCAGGGTGTTTACTGGCGGGTGAGGGCGGTGCAGAGGACAGGTGGGTGAATGGGCGCCCACAATAGAGCGCAGGTGCTGGGGTCTGTCTGTGCCAGGCCCGGGGCAGCGAGGGGTGGCGAAGGCAGAGCCCGTGACCACAGGGTGCTCACAGCGGGCACCTCATATGCACGCCTGCCCATGTGGGAAGTGCTTTCTGTGGCTTTCCTGGGTGTCAGAACCGCCTTGAATCTGGGGGGTTGGGGAACTAGAGTGCGCCGGTGTAGTGCGCCCCCCAACGCTGCCCTCTGCTGGAGAAGGTTCGCAATGGCAACATACAGCTCCGGCTTCGGCGCGGGGAATGGCGCCCCCTGGAGGTGGGAACGCGCAGCCTGTACAATGGGAAACAGCACTTCTGTCCCAGGGACACAAGGTTTTTGTAGTTGCCCAACGTCTTCTCCTTCTTTACAGTGCTAAGGAACTAAGGCAATTGATCACTGGGGCCAAAGTTAGGCCAGATCTCAAATTTATAGGACGTTCATACGTTTATGTGCTAGTTTTAAAAAAAAACTTCCTTGGGAAGTGCATGGTGGATATCTTGATCATGTTTTTTTTGCTATCAGAACATGTGAATCGAATACTTCCCAAAAAGCTGGTGTTTCACTGTAAGGGGGCAGCAACAGGGTGTCCCATGGGTTCCCTCCCATTGCATCACCCACCCTGATGCTGCTGGTCTCCCCTCCTGCTTCTGCCCACTGTGTCTTTACCACCCCCAAACCCAGCTCCCCTCCTATAAGGTGTGAAGAGCTCTGCCTGTTTCTACCTTCTGCCTGTCATTCCTGTGAAAGCCCACACTGCTAATGATCCCTCTCTACCAACATCCCTGTCCTGTCTCTCCAGCAACTCTCTTATGAATTCAGACTCCCCTCACCCCCACTAATGTCTTCTCTTCCTGCTCTGTCCTTTGGTTCAAGCCTTTGTCTAACCCTGTCCCCTCTCACTTGTCCCATCTTCCTGGCAGCTGTGGGTAGGCCATCAGTCATTCAGCTGCCCGGTCCCTAAGAAGCTCTGCATTTGGAGTTGTGAAGCTTGGTTATGGCCTGGAATGGAGGGGCTCCCCTGGCCAGCTTTGGGGGACAGGGAGGAGGTGGGCAGTATAGCCTGGTGAAGGTTAGAAGGCTCGAATCAAGCTGGCTGGGGACTAAGTCCAGTTCCAGCCTCCTCTAGCTTGGAGGAATACGCTTGGGCAAGATATTTCTCTAAGACTCAGTTTTCCCCTTCTGCATGTTGGGTCTAATACTAACTCTCCCTCTTAGTCCCAGAATTAAGTGAGAAAATGCTCATGAATATTTGGCACAGGAAAAAACTCTCCTCAAATGCCAGCCACTATGAGGTTATAGACGAGGAACAGTGTGCATTTCATACAGCCTTGTCCCATCATTTGTACTGAGGATTGCACAGTACAGCACAAAGAGCTCTGAAGCCGGACCTCCAGCCCTACCAGTGGGTGACCTTGGGCAAGTCACCTGACTGCTCTGACCACAGTTTCCTCATCTGTAAAGTGGGGATGGTAGAGGTAGACACAGCACAGGGATGTGAGGATTATATGGTTATATTTGTAAAGCACTTTTAACAGCTCCTGACCCAGAGGGAGTACTTGATCTTTGCTGCTGTCCCCATTAAGTGAGAAGGATCCTTGTGATGGGACAGAGGAGCCCGGCCATCTCAGCTGCAAAGTGCTCAAGTAGCAGTCGCTCCTGTGATTACCTCGTAGGGTTGTTTGGGAACCAGAAGAGAGTGTCCATGCACCCTGTCCTCTCCCAGCCCCCAGAGAGGCGGCCCTCGCCCCTGCTGAGCGCCAGGCCCCTGCTTCCCTTCTGCTCTTCCATCCCCAGACATTTAATGAGTTTGAGATCGAGCAGCACCAAGAATGTGCTTACGACCACCTGGAGCTGTATGACGGGCCTGACAGCCGGGCCCCGCTCCTCGGCCGCTTCTGCGGCAGCAAGAAACCGGACCCCGTGGTGGCTTCAGGCAGCAGCCTGTTTCTCAGGTTCTATTCAGATGCGTCTGTGCAGAGGAAAGGCTTCCAGGCGACGCACAGCACAGGTACAGCCCGCTTAGGCCCACGGGGCTAGGCCTAGATGGCCACCGAGGCAGGGAGACAAACGCCTTTCCTGCTGACCCTGGGGGGTGGGAGGTGCGCCATCACATGTCCCTCTAACAGTGAAACCGTAGGGGCAAGAGTTGTTTTCTTTGAATGTCCTTAATTGACATTTAAAGTGGGCAACCTTTTGTTGGGGCCACACTTCTTTCCTCTTGCCCTTTCTCCCTCCCATCCTCTTTCCAAAACATATTTGTAATCTTGCTGGTCCATGAAATCCCAAAGTCTGGGAGCTGAGGGGCAGAGAGCAGCCCCTGTCATCTCCTAAGGGCCAGTTCTGGAAAATGGAAAATGTTTCTATTACCCATTATTTTCCTTCCACTTAACATGTCACATCTCGGGGACTCGAAATTTCCCAGACAGCTCAGACCTGGAGGAAATTCTCAGCAAGAGCACATGGGGTTGAGAGTCGGCAGTCAGGCAGGACTGGACCACACAGAAGCCACACCATGGAGAGCTCAGCCCCTTGGGGGTGTGGAGCACGTTGAGGACAGGCAGTGGAGGAACTTGTCTTCAGAATTTCTGCCACTTTCTAATTGGTGCTCACTCTCCTTTATCCATTTCTTTTATGTGGTCTCTAGTGCCCTAGACAAGATAGTGTGGGACCCCGGCCCCCAGAGTTATAGTCCTAGTCACAAACTCAGAAGCCAGCACTACAGAATACAAGCCCAAAGTATGAGGCTCACCTCACTCGTGACACCCCCAGGAGCCTCAAAGTCAGACTATTCTCACCCCTGTCAGAGGCTGGAGCAAGTCAGTCTCTAATCTGAGGTCTCTGGGTTTGAGAGTGACCCGCGGTTCTGATGTGCTTTGGGTGCCCTCTGTTGGCAGCAGTTACAAATGACAGTAAGTAGCTGGGGCTCAAGATCCCTCTGGTGCTTCTAGAACCTCCAGGTAATTAGGTGGTAGAGATCCAGCCAGCCAGGTTTTTTTCAGTAGCTTGCTTAGGAATTCCCCAGAGGCCTTATGTGACCTAATCCAGCAACATAGGACCTTGGCTGCGAAGGGCCAATTTGGACCCCCCGCCCCTGCACAGTAAACCCTAAAACTCAGACCTAACGGCCTCTGTTTACACCTCTGTAAAATGGGATGAGGAAACCGGCCAGACTTTCCTACAGGGCACATATAAGGTCCCCTAGAGAAAGTGGGCTGGCATCAGGGTTGAAGAGAGAAGGCCCGGGCCAGGAAGCGGGTGGGGGTGGCCCACGGGTCTCTGTGCCAAGGGGACGGGGCGGCTGTCTCTCTGCTCCAGAGTGCGGGGGCAGGCTGAAGGCTGAAGTGCAGACCAAAGAGCTGTATTCCCACGCCCAGTTTGGGGACAACAACTACCCGAGCCATGCCCGCTGCGACTGGGTGATCATGGCGGAGGACGGCTACGGCGTTGAGCTGATCTTCCGGACCTTTGAGGTGGAGGAGGAGGCCGACTGTGGGTACGACTACATGGAGGCCTACGACGGCTACGACAGCACCGCGCCCAGGCTCGGCCGCTTCTGCGGCTCTGGGGTGAGTGCACCGGGGCCTGAGACACCCCAGGTGCCAGGCTTGGTGGGGGGGGGGAGGGGCAGAGGGGGCGGCCCCCGCTGCTGGAGCGAATTGGGGAAGGGGAAACGGGTCTAGAGAGGTGGGGAGTAACCTGGGAGCCCATCAGGAGGGTCCCCGACTGATGCAGGCCCTGTCAGAGCGCCTTCCTTGAGGCTTTTCCTCCCATGTTTGCAAAGGGCTCCCTATCCTCTCCCACCTCCATTTTGATTGGGCTTTGAGGCTCTTAAACTTGTTTTAAGTCATGCTTTTGTATATCTCATGTCTTCACAAGTCTCTCCCCAGGCAATCCAAATGCCTGCGGGAATGATGAGTCTTACTGGAAACACACACTTAGGCTCTGGGTCCTCATCATTTTTCTCATTGTCACCTCTCTCCTCAGCCCCCTACCCCAGACAGGGCAGGCCTGGGTTGGTCACTGTTTCCCTGCACCTCACCTAGAAGCTGGCACCTGGGACAAGTGTGTGAATGGGCCGGTATGGGGTCCTGGTCAGGCTCTGCCTGAGCCACACTGGGCGCCACTCCCACTGGGCCCCGGTCCTCTCCTTGTCTTGGCCTCCGGGGCTGTTCGCACAAGCTTCTTTGCTGTCAGCTGAATTTACATCAGCTCATTTTGGAGTCAAGAGTGCCTCTCATGCTGATCCAAACCTCAAAATGGCGTTTATATCGGTCTTTGAATAATTTCCCATCATCTTTCCTCGCCCTCCCAAAAAGAAAGGATGACAAAGTGTGACCTGACCAATGCCATGTCTTTGATAAAGTCTTTCAGACCGTGGGGCCCACGTGCTGAGGAAAACTTTGCAGAGTCCCAACCAGTGAGTTGTGTGGGAAGTCCAGTTAGGTCCCACTGCGCCCTGGAAGACAGCAGCCTCAGAGCCCGGCTCCCCTTCGTCGAGACCTCGGCGACAACTTTGTGACAAATATAGTGGCTCCGTGCTGTGTTTCACTCTTGGACAGGGTCTGGGCCACAAGCACGGGCTTTGGTGTTTGGTCCGCTGGGAGATCTATCCTAGGAGTGACCCCACGGTCAGAAAGACCTGAGCTGGGGTCCTGATTAGCTGTGTGATCTCGAGTTTCAGTTTTCGTAAGTGTAAAATGGAGATAACACCCCCCTGGTCAGGTTTACATGAGGTAAGATCTGAAAGCGGTCGGAATAGTCCCCAGCCCATCTGTGCCCTTCATAACCCATAGAGTCCATATAAGCTGTGGGTCTAGGACTGTCTTTGAAATCACAGGGCCCTGGGGAGCTCTTCTCTGGAGCAGAAAAGGCAGTGTTTTCCTTTGAAAAGGAGCTTGTGTCAGTGCCTTTCAGAGTCTCTGGTACCTGGGACGCCCTGTGGCAGCACAGACCTGCCTGTCTTCCCATGTAACCTCTGTCTCGTCCTCCCTATTTAAAACTCCAGCCACAGCCAACTGACCTGATGCCCCCCTGGTTTTCTTCTGCCCTCTCCTCAGCCACTGGAAGAGATCTACTCAGCAGGAGATTCTCTGATGATTCAGTTCCACACGGATGACACCATCAACAAGAAAGGCTTTCACGCCCAATACACCAGCACCAAGTTCCAGGATGCCCTGCACATGAAGAAATGACGTCAATGTTCATGAAAGACGGGAACTGAGAATATGTTTTATGACAATAGCACCTTGTGAATCTGCCCTAAACCAATGTAGAGTTGTTGTGGTTTTTTTTTTTCCTTCTCAAACAAGAATTCAAAATCTAGTCTTAGAGGTATGTATCTGGTAAGGTCCGGCCAAGAAGGAGGAGGGAAGGTGTTTCTTTGATTCTGGTCATAATGTTATCAGTCATGGACTTTGAGAGAAGATTAAGGTTTTGAAATCACCTGCCACTCAACCTATGCCTGGTCATACTCATTCTCCTGTCCCTTTCTGCTGTGGGGCAAGATACCCGCCCTTGGGTTGGTCACGCCTCTATTTCTGGACATGGTTTGCCAGGTGCCAGGCAAGAGTGACTGTGTCCTGGAGACTCAGGCTGTCTTCTGTCCAACGGAGCAGTGAGGATAAATGCTGGGCCATGGCTGATTTGTGACTCACAGCTTTGGCTGGAGACTTTCACTTTCTGTCTGCCAGGGACATGTCAACCAGGAAATCTGAGAACACGGATCTCAGGCCTGGAAAAGAACTTGTGGGAGGCAGTGCACAGAGGAAGCTGGAGTGTGATCGCCACTTTCACCACACTGGTAGACCTCAAGCCTTCCCTCTGGGTCATTGGCTCTCCTTGCCACTGCGGGCTTCCCCCTTGGGAGGCTAAGGCAGCCGCTGTGAACTCTAACAACACATCTGCTAGGGAGACTCCCCAGTGTGCCGAGAAGAAGACATCCTGGCTTCCCCTGACACCCCTCCTGGCTGACTTCAGAAGACCCGCCCCTATGCTTGGGATTCCATGGACTTGGAAGACCATTTCCTCCTCCAGCGTTGGAGACACTTGCTGTGGTTGACCTGGACTTCTAGACAACTGATTCAAACTGCATTTGCAAGATGTGCAAAGACAGCCCACGAGGGGCCAGTTCAGGTCCCCGTGGGGTGAACACTGTTGAAAACAGAATTGTAAGGCATGTAGGACTCATGCATCATCTGTGGAAACAGTCAACCTGGGACTAACTTCCTGTCACCAGTCAGGCTGCAGAGTGCACTGGTAACTTCGCTCAGGCCGACTGGTACTCGACCCCCAGCTTGCAATCAGAATTCACCACACTTGGCACTTGTTCTAGAGGAAGTGTAGAGGATGTTGTTTACATAATTTTAGAACCTCCAGGTGTACTTTTAAACAGTGAGGTAGTTTTGAATGGCATTTCATTAAGGCATCTACGGGCATTATGAGCTAAAAGCTGTGGTATGTTAGCTTTAAAAGAGTATTTATGTTGGAATAATTTTTAAATAATGTTTACATAACTCTAAGTCCTGTGGGGTTGGTATTAAGCACAGGACGGCACACGAGAGTGTTTCCCGTGTGAGACCCGAAATAGCTCCCGAGCACCAGAATTCCTCTGGGATGATACGACGTCATTGTAAACAAAGTATTTGTGAAAGCTTAAAAGTTATATTTTTTGAAGATCAGAATGTGCCGCAGAGGATTCTGTCTAATTAAAATGATGGCTGGGAGTAAAACAAACAAAGGATAATACAAAGAAAGGTAGAAGAAATGCATGGAAATATTTTTTCCCTTAAAACAGAGAAAAATTCAAAGTATTATTATTAATAATAACATATGTGTGTATATATGTATGTATGTAAAAGACCAGCTGTCAGAGCCTTAATCGACGCAGTGTGACCAGTGCCGACCCGCTGACCGTAGCTTCACCGGGCAGGCCCTCCTGGAGCAGCCCTGCGTTTTATGCATGTCGTTCCCCAGTCCCTATCTGGGCCCTGGATGGAGATTCGGTCTGTGTTCTCACATCCAGACACCTCCCAGGCCCTGCCCCGGGGACACTCAGGCTCAGCCACGGGAGCCCCTTGTCTTGTGGTCCAACCTGACCGCTAAGGTGGATCCCAGCTTCTCAAGAGTTTTATATTTTCTGGGGTTTTACTTTGTCTCCTCATATCTGCCAACATTGAAGCTGAAACCAGAATACATAAGGTGGCGGTGAGAGGTCTTACTCCAGCGACAGAAGAATCCTGTCGTTCCAACATTTTAGATGTCTGAATAAAATCAACGAATTCTATGGAAAAGTGGGAGAGAGTCAGAAACGGAGTTGGCTCTGCCTCAAGGTTGGTCACCCTCATGAAACAATAGTACTTATTTTTATCTCTGTAGTAGGAATATTTTCAAAAACACCCAACTTGGCCAGCTTGAAACAATGGGACGCTTATGAAAACCGTTAGTGAGGCCTTCTGCAAGTGACATCAGACAAGACAAGCCCTGATTCAGCTGGGGCCGGCCAGACCGCTTCCCGGGAAGCTCACTCGGGGACTGATGCCTTGGCTTGGGGACAGAAGGTCCCCTCGGCAGGAAAACCCAGGCCCCCTGCTGAAGGTCCTCTCAGAGGACTTTGTACCAACCCTCTTTGTCCTGTAATTGGGTCTTAGGCCTTGGGGATGTCACGTTCACAGAATTACCTTGGTGACCTGATGAAATACTTGGAGTCTGGGTCATCGTCCTGGTCCAGTTCTGGTGTGATCTGGTCTGGAAGAAGCTAGAGCCTGAATCCCAGGGCAGGGTGAGGGTCTGGAACTAACTTTAGCTTGTGGAGTTTCTCCAAACGGACATGAAGAGGCTGTGCATTGATTCACTCTAAAACCATTTTCCTTAAGTTTCGTCTTACTCATGAAACCCTCAGCTTGTATAAATTGTTTGTAAAACCCTAGTAACTAGTGAATTCTCACTGGGACTTGCCACTGATCTGGTCCAATTGATGAGTCTCAAATAACTTGCAGTATTGTTCAGTTTTCGAACAAATGTTCCCTTGGCTTCGGCTTCCTTGTTTTTCAAGTTTCCTTGGTAGACCGGACTTCTGAAAAATAATCTCAAATGCCTAAAAGGTTTCTTTTTAAAAAAGAAAACCTGTTTAGAGTGCTATCTATAAATATGTTGTACTTTTTATTTTGTTTAATTTTGCATTTCATGAAATGTTAGTTTCAAAGAGAAACATATCTGTCTAGAAAGAATTGTTTCATTAAAGAATGTGGATTTATGGATGTGCCTGGGTTTGTATCACTAGTTCAGACACGAGTGGTCCTCTTGGGGATAACTTCCTCTAATGCCACCAGACTTGAGGATAGAAAAAGGGGTCATCTTCTCATTGGCTTTCTACTCTCTGGTGAGTACCCAGTGCCTGGTCCAGAACAGAGCTTCCTATTGGACCCAGAAAGTCATGAGCAAAGCTAAAGATGGTTTCAAAGTCATGCTCTTTCTTGAATCCAAACAAGTTGGGAATCTGACAGCATGCTTGTTGTGGACTGGTTGCTATGGTGACCGAGCTTGAGGTGGTAGACTCCACCCATTTGTCCCTCAGCACCTCTTTCTACTCATCTCCACCTGCCTCTGTGCCTGGCATCTAAAACTAAAGGTCAGACCTCCTGTAATTTGGTCCCCCCCCCCCTCTCTCTCTGGGCTCTGGCAGCCACTCCTGTGCCCCACTCAGGTCTAGGGCTGGTCATGACACCCAGCTCATGAAATCCTGGGGCACTGCGTTATCCCCCAAGGAGGACCCTTATTTGTAGTCCTTGGAAGAAGCCCTCATCAAATACAGCAAATCTGTATCTCACTTACTTCCTGTGATACAGGCTCATTTTAAACCCAAGGACAGAAGTTCCATTGAATCAAGGACAGTCTTCTCAAGTTGACCAGTTGAGGAGAACTTGGGGGTGTGTTTAGGATTTTGTGGGTCCTATCAGGGAACTGTGTTTTTGTTTTTTTTTTTTAAAAACACCCAGCTTGGTCTTCTTTTTTTTTTTTTTTAAGATTTTATTTATTTATTTGTCAGAGAGGGAGAGAGAGGGCGAGAACGAGAGCGAGCACGAACAGGTGGGGGTGGGGAGGCAGAGGGAGAAGCAAGCTTCCCGCTGAGCAAGGAGCCCAATGTGGGACTCGATCCCAGGACCCCGGGATCATGACCTGAGCCAAAGACAGTTGCTTAACCGACTGAGCCACCCAGGTGTCCCCCTCAGCTTGGTCTTAATGCAAAACAATCTAAATACAGAACTCTTTTGCAACTGTCTTATGCTGTGTGTGGAGGGTCAAGGTTTTAGGACTTTCCTTCTTGCTGTCACCAGTACCTCAAGGATGAGCCCCCATGGGACAGGGGTATGAATGCTTGATGGATCAGTCAGGATAAGGTAGTTCAGGCTGCATCAAAAGCAACCCCCAGATAGCAGGAATTACATGGGAAAGGCTGACTCCTTGTTCTTACTACATGTGCATTTCTGGCATCTAGAAGCTCTTCCACACTACCCTTGGTCAGGATGGGGTGATGGAGCCACTGCTACCTGGAGCTTTGCTGATTTCTCTGGCCGAGGGAAACTGACAGATCATGCACTGTCTCTGACCACTGCCGGCAAGGGCCACGTCGCTTCCACTCCCGTGTCCTTGGCCAGAGCAGCCCATATGGCTACTCTCAACTGGGAGTCAAGAAGTATCTGGTGGGCCACACTAATGACTCTCACATGTGACATTCATAGATAGAGACATGACCAGAATCTTTCTGTGTGTTTTAACATTTTATTCATCGCTATTCCCTTACTGGCGTTTTAGATACAGATTTTAAAAAATCAAGAGTAAGGCCATTTATCATTCAGAATGTTCCAGGTTTTTAAACCAACCAGTTATTGCCTGGCAAACCATTCTATGTGATCGTACAAATGTAAATGGTAGCAGGATACAAATGATGAGAGCATCTCAGCCTCGGTGTCCACAATCTCTCACCCACAAAAGGACATGACTTCTACAGTTTCTGGGAACATAATTCCCAGGCCTAACACTGCCAGAGGAGGAGAGACCACTCATCTCACCCGTTCCCTCGTGTTTGAGTGATGGTGCCATGTTCCTTTGGCCGAACCAACCACCTAGTCTCAGTGGGAGGGAGTGGCCTCCTGGGGCACATGACCCAAGCCAGACCAATCAGATCATCTTCCTGGAATTGAAGTTTTGATCAAGGGGCAAAAGTTTTGATCAAGGGCCAAAAGGGCTGAGATGTGTTGGAGCTCATTTTCCCTAGGAGGAAATCCTGAGAAGATGGTGGAGGGTCTCTGCTGTGGAAGCCTGAGGAGCAACCTCACTCCGCCTTCCCAGAGCCTGCTTCCCTGGCCTCTCTTCTTTCTGTGAGCTCTGCTCTACCCAGCCAATAAAGTCCCCTTCTTCTTAAGTTAATCACAGTCCATTGGATGCCTGTGACCCAGGAACCACAACTGGCCTGGACACTTGGCCAGTGCACTACCGACTAGAGGTCTTAGCAATTCTCCTAAAGGAACAACTGGAAGGAGGGATGATGGTCAGTGGATGTTGACAATTTTGACAAAGAGTCAAAAAGGACCTCACTGGCCTTACCCACCATTGACAGCCTAGCCAGAGGGGGCAGGGACCATGAACTAGAGTCCCTCGGTGCAGCTCTCTGGTCCTGGTGGGAGTCGACACCCACCAAGTGAAGTTAGAGACACACTCTGTTCCAGTTGTACTGATTTCACTAGCTTGGTCATTGTAAACCTTCTTAGCCCCACTTTACAGATTGAGACTGAGGCTGGAAGAAGTTACTTTACTTGCCTAAGACCACGAAGCTTCCACAATGGCAGCTAAGGGGTTAAACACAAGCCTGTCTGAACTGTTGTCTCCATGATATCCAGACACCAGGACATCAGCGGAGGTGTCCCCGTGGAGTCTTGGGACCCGTGAAGCACCAGCCATGTGGGTCTTCCTCGGTCCGGTCTCCTCAGGCCTGGATCCCTGGGCCCCACATCCATTTTCCCAGTATCACCTGCCTGAACCCACAGGGCCCTGTGCCCTCCGTGAGCCGAGCCCCAAACCGCGGAGTCAGCTTCCTTCTGCACATTTTGCTCCGCTGTCAAATCTGACTGCCTCTAGCTCCACAGGAAGTCACAAACCCATTCACTGCTCTCCATTTCCACTGGCCCCCTGTCCCGGGGCAGCCGCCACCAGCGCTCACCGGCCCGCAGCCAGCCGGGCGGCCCTTGTCATCTGGGCTTCCCAGGGAAGTCAGGTCACCTGCGCCAACATGACCTAGCCGCGCCACCGCTCCACGACAGAAGTCTCACTGTGCCCTGCCGTGCTCACCGGTCAGGCCCCAGCTCAGTCTGTCCCTTGTTGTTGTTGTTAGGACGTTCTGTCTGTTTCCAGTGCAGTTAACATACCCTGCTATAGTGGGTTGAGGAGTACAATGTAGCAGGTCAGTGATTCTGTACAGGACTCAGTCCTCGTCAGGATAAGTGTCCTCTGAGTCCCCGTCACCAGTGTCACCCCTCCCCCAACCCCCTCAGGTAACCACCAGTTTCTTCTCGAGAGTTAAGGCTGTTTTTTTCATTTGTCTCTTTTTTCGTTTGTTTTGTTTCTTTTTTTTTTTTTTTTAAGGTTTTATTTATTTATTTGACAGAGAGAGAGAGATCACAAGTAGGCAGGGAGGCAGGCAGAGAGAGGAGGAAGCAGGCTCTCCACGGAGCAGAGAGCCCGATGCGGGGCTCGATCCCAGGACCCTGGGATCATGACCTGAGCCGAAGGCAGAGGCTTTAACCCACTGAGCCACCCAGGCACCCCCGTTTGTTTTGTTTCTTAAACTCCACACATGGAACTCACGTTGCCTTACTCCTTCCGAAGGCACACCCCTGTGCCCGAGGTCATGATCCCAGGGTCCTGGGATCGAGCCCAGCATCGGGCTCCCTGCTTGGCGGGCAGGAAGGCTGCTTCTCCCTCTCCCATTCCCCCAGCTTGTGTTCCCCCTCTCGCTGTCTCTGTCTGTCAAATAAATAAATAAATAAAACCTGTAAGAAAAAAAAGAAAGAAAGATTTGTTGAACCATGATGAATGGATTCATTTAAGTGATCAGATTTATCGGTTGGAATTCTGTTGTTTTGTTGGCGTGGGACTCCAGTTCCCTCACTATTTTAAAGAGGCAAACTCCTAACAATGGCCTCATAAAAACTAGAAAGCAATCTTTGTCCGTGGCTTCCTCCAGCTCTACGAGGGTCCCCACTCAAAATGTGAGAACAGAAAGGGGTTGAGGCCAGACATGCTGTCAGGCAGCTCACGGACCAGGGAGTGTGTTCGCTGGGGCAGCCACAGCCCCTGCCCCGGACACAGAGCAGGCTCCAACCCCCATCACACGGCCAACCTCTGTGTTGACACTGTTGGTGCACTCTACCCATGGCTGCAGGGACAGTGGTTCACGCCGGGGAGGGAGCGGCCAGCCTCAGCGTGGGGATCCCATTGTTTCTAAAGGGCTGTTGGCCGCAGAAGCCACTGAGCTCTCGAGCCAGCCAAGGGTTCTTTGCTGAGATGGGGGTGTAGCTGAGGAAGGAGCCTGGAAAGTAAGAGGAGAAAAAGAAAACAAAGGGGATGGGTGATGGGGCCATCCACAGTGGCCTTGAAGAAGGACACCATCTCCCTGAGGGACGGACAGACGACTCGGCTACTCCCCTGCCCATAAATGGCCAGAGCTTCCATGGGGCCACCCCTTTGCCCCGCCACCCTGGCTCTCCCAGGCTGTTGCTCCTACAAATGGGAAGCACAAGCCAGCATCACTAAGAAAGGAGCTCGCCGAGGGTGCTGCTGGAGAAGGTTCTTGGGAGGCCATCAGAAATGGTGAGTAGGCTAGCATCTTTTCTCACCCTAACCTTCCCTTCTTGCTATAAGAAACGACTCCCAGGCATTGAAAGCTCACATCTCCTCATGCAAATATGACTGTACCGTCAGTGTTAGGACTTCAGGGGGCTTGGGATTTTTTTAAAAATTATTTTCCTATGTGCAAAATATTAATCATTAAAACAATTCTCATCTAATATTTGCTGCTCTCATCATTTATTTTAATATTAAGGTTTTGTGTTTAAAACCCTACATACAGCAAGAGCACAAAGTAGGTGTTTCGGCTAACTTCATTTCCCGGGGGAAGCAGTGGGTGTCAGTCCGCCTTCCGTTACACGATCAGCAATGGTTAGATACTCAGAAGATGCCCTGGAAACTTTCTGATTTCCTTCCTGGCTTGTGACACGTATTTGGGTGTGACTCAATCAAATGAAGTTTGGTGAATTAGAAGAGGCTCCTGGGAGTTCCTTTATTAAAGAGATTACGAAAAGGAGTTGAATTCCGGCTTTCGAGTTAGGAAGATCTGTGATCTAACCAGACCCAGACCACTTACCAGCAACCTGTCTTGCTCTCAGTCCCCACACCCATGAGGTAGGGATGATAGCGTTCCTTTCACAGGGTGGTTATGCATGCGGTGTCTGACCCACGGCATCCCCTCAATAACAGTGAGTAGTTATCCTGCCTCTCCCTCCTTCCCCTCACGAATGGCAAGCTTATAATGAGGGACATTTGGCCACTGAGATCCTCAGGTGCCTTTAGAACCATTATGTAGATATTGTATAGCGCATAGACTAGCAAGAAATGTAGCAACTTCCAGTACTCAGAACGTTGCTCGTCTAGGCATGCAATTCCATCCATGAGAACTTCCCAAGTGGCTTCTTTGTGCCTTGTCCCGTGCTGGCCAGACCATGAAGAACATGGCATCATGTGACACCACCCCCTGTGGATTTTACAGTTCGGAAGGAGCTATCAAGGATGTTTTTCCCTTTGGGCTTCTGGGCAGGGCGGGTTGACATTATCCCTGTTTGAAGCCTGGGAAGATAGATTTGCTGTGAGGGAATGGAGACCAGAGACTCTGACTCACTTTTCCAAGGCCACACAGTTCCTAAGTGACTGAGTCTGGACTGCAATCCACCTCAGGTGACTGCAAGCCCGGGGCTGCCTCACCCCTCCCGGCTGCCTCACCCCTCCCGGCTGCCTCTCTAAAGGACACTGCCTCGGATTCTCCCTACCCAAACTGATGTGATGTTTTTCTCTCCACGAGAGCACTGGAGCATTATTTCTACAAAATATGAATGTCTTTCTGAAATTGGCCAAAATCTTCGTCATCCCAATATTGATAAACAGCACATGCAATGGCCCATTTGTTGCTGCTCTTCTCCTCCTGCTGTCCCCCCAAAGGGAGCTTTGTCTTGGGTTTGCTGACATCAGTACCCAGTATTCACTGATGAGATAAGGCTTTGGGCAGCTGTGTCCCATACAGTAGCCACCAAGTGTCCTTGCAGCATCTGTGGGCTTGGTTGGTGTTAGTGCAAAGGGCAGCGGTTGGGTCCCTTGAGCAAGAAGCCCCGGACCCAAGGTGGCCTTGCTCTAACATTGTCCAAAAGAGTGTCTGTCTTGTTGTCAGGGAAGAGCAGCCTGGAAAGACTGGCATGGGCTAGCCTAAACTCCAGTGACAGAAGATGGAGACAGGGAAGAAGAAGGAGCCAGCGGTTCCACCAACAATTTGGTGTCCCATGGAGCTCACGATCTTTTGATATTGACTCCATATCTGAGGGAGAGCTGAGGCTGGGTGCTGAGTGAGGGGAGGGAACAGAGGGTGACTCTCTCCTCTGTTGTCCTAAGCAGCTCTGCCCCAGCCTGGAAACTTTGTCTCAGACCCAGCAGGCACAGAAGCCTTGTCCTGCTCACGCCCTCTCTCCTGGGGAGGGGGTTTGGAGCAGGTGTTCTTGTCAGAACTTGCCCCTCATGGCCTTTACTTCCTACCCAAGCAGAAAGTACCAACGACTTCTAAGCTCACACCGTTCCCTCCCTCAAAAGAGTTCTGGGGAAAAACAAAACTTTCAGCCCTTTGGTGAATTTCTTTCTTTTTTAAAGATTTTATTTATTTGACAGAGAGAGATAGTGAGAGAGGGAATACAAACAGGGAGAGTGGGAGAGGGAGAAGCAGGCTTCCCGCCGAACGAGCAGAGAGCCTGATATGGGGCTCGATTCCAGGACGCTGGGATCATGACCTGAGCTGAAGGCAGAGGCTTAACCCACTGAGCCACCCAGGTGCCCCCCTTTGGTGAATTTCTAATGTGGTCTTTGCTGCCCTCTGGGTTGGGACCCATCAGGCAATCACTGGCTGGCCCCTTTACGGGACCCTGGCTGGGGTTCTGAGAAGGGGAGAGGGGCCAAGATTGGGAGCAGAGGTTGGGGTTGGATCGAGCCTGTGGAATTGGTGAATTTTCCTGAGACCCACCAGGGTGGGTGACAGTCAGTAGTGGGGTCAGGAGACTGACCGACTGACCATTCCCGGAGCATTAATGTTTCCTTCTCTCCTCCAGAGTTTCTCACTGAACTTCACACTGCTGGCCAACACGGTAAGTGCTGCAGGCTCCCCGTCACTGGGCAAGTGGGCAGAGGTGCCTGCAGGGGTGAGGAGAGGCGGGCAGAGCTCCTTCACTTGGACCCCGAGCTGAGGGATGAACTGCAGGTTTTCAGACATTTACAAGCAGTTGTGGGGAGAGGTGTTGAGACAAAGTTCTTCAATTATAAAAATCACAAACATTTTGAAAGTAAAGTAGGAAAAAAAAATCACAACATCTAAATTCTAATCAGCAGAAAACATTGGTGTCACTCCTTCTAGTTCTGCTTGAGTTTACGTCTATTCTTACTTTACATATATTTTGACATTGGTTGTCTCTTGGACCATGTGTTCTTACTCTACATGTGATTTTATATAGACTTTATGATGAATATTTTCCATCAGCCCTTTTAACCATAACTGAGAATGGTCACATGATATTCGTTTGAGTGAGATATTTCTTTAATCGATTAGCCACAATCAAGAATCATTTGGTGATAAAAAGAGTTACAGCTCAATCCTTGTCTGCATTTAAGGTGATTTCCTTAGTCTGTGTTCTAGAAGGGGCGTTGTTGGGTCAACAAGGATGAACGGTTTATGGCTCTTGAGTATGGCATTTAGTTCCAAGTCCGACAGAGACTGTGAGTTGAGGAAGGCACATAGTTTCGGTCCACAGCTGATCTTCTGTCTTCTGTGCCCACGTTGCCTGCAGATAATACAGCAGGGGGCTGTTCTCCGACCCGCAGTGTTGTTATGATTGAGACGGGCATTTTCCCGGCCCGGTTTTTCAGTACGTTTGGCCGTGCCAAGTTTTTCTGATAAGTTACATTGTACTTCAAAGAGAATAAACCGAATCTACCTGGTAAGAGGATGCGTCTACCCTAACAGGGGGACAGAGTCCTGGAGAGCTGCGGAAAGGGGCCGCCTCCTGACTCACTGCCGGCCTCTGGCGCCCACTACTGGCCGCCCTGGATCTCTGTCCCACCCACTCCGCCCTCCCAGTAGGGCCCTGCCTTCAGAATCTCCCTGTCTTGCTCGGGCGGGCTGTTTCACCCTCTCTCTGCTGCCCTCCCACAACTTCCCCCAAACCCCAGCCTTCTCTGTACCTGTCAACCATTGATATGACCCCCGCTGGAACATTCCCCCTGGCTGCTTGAACTTAGGTCTGTAGAGACCCCAGGTTCTGTCTTATTCTGGTTTGGCCTACCCTGTGAAGGTAACTCAGAGAAGCTCGGGGCGGTGGAGGTGAGTGGGGGTGAGAGGGAAGCCCGTATGATGCTAGTCATCGCCGTGTGTAATGCCTTCTCTGTTCATAGCCCATTTCTCTGAGAACTGTCCCCTCCCCCTTTGGACCTATGTAGGGCAACCAGCCATCCCAGTTTGGGACTGTCTGGTGTTAGCAATGCACATCCTATATCCTGGGCAAGTTCTCTGGATGGTTGGTCACCCTATCTGGCAGTTATGTTCTACTACATATCCCTTCCTTTGGGGACACCTGGGTGGCTCAGTAGGTGGGAGGAGCCTGCTCTTGATTTCAGCTTCCGTCACCATCTCAGGGTTCTGAGATCGAGCCCTGGGTCAGGCTCCACACTCAGCAGGGACCCTGCTTCAGGATTCTCTCTCTCCCTCTGCCCATCTCCCTGCTTGCTTGTGAGCTCTCTCTCTCTAATAAATAAATGAAACTTAGAAAAAATAATAAATAACCCTTCTCTTTTGGTGCAACCGAATGACCAAAAGTCCAGTGCCCAGTGAAGTAGGTGAGAGGGGAATACCGGGCTCACCAGAGCCTATCTGCAGGGCGGTTTGGAACAAGGATACATATGCAAGTTGGTCTCTGCTGAGCCATACCGAACTGTCAAGTACAAAAACTGGGTCACGGATGGCAGTGTAGCCCAGTGGTGAAGAGCACGGACCCTGGATCTTCCAGTTAGGGCATTCAGGCATTACAGCTTAATCTTGGATGGGCTGTTTGTATAATGTGCACTGTGTGGTTTTATTTTTTTTTAAGATTTTTTTTTTTTCCCACACAGACTTCCTCCCCACCTGCTACAAGTGGGAAAGAACCAGTAAGTATATCACATGGAGCCTCGGTTTGGTCACTTGTAAAATGGGAATAATAATGATCTAGGCATTTCCTATCTTAGTTTTGAGGAGTAAAGTTCAAATATGTGAACTGTCACCAAACACAGAATCTGGCTCAACAATTATTCTTACAACCAACTCAGCTCAAAACTGAGGGCGAGCATGCAAAAATCACAAGCAATTTTCCCAAAGTGTTAAGCAGAAAAAGCTAGACATAAAACCATACATGTTTTTCATGGCCATCTAGGTGATCCTGGAAGACAAAAACAAAACTAATCTACAGTGACAGAATTCAGCATAGTGGCCACACATGCCTTTACTGGGAGTATAGGGACAGCTTCTGGGGTCCCTACCAGTCTTCGTCTGGGTGCTGGTTAGCTGCATGGGTTCCACATGTGAAGTCGTCCAGCTGTATATTTATGATTTGTGTACTTCTTTGTATGTATGTTACATACGAGAGTTGAGCATTTATAGGGATTCTGCAGATTATCTTTGATATTTCCAGGTAATCTGAAATTAATTGCTTAATGCATGTAGTGCAAATAAATGTAAACATTTACATCAAAATAATGTGGGATATAACTTTTTACTTTTTGCCAAGCTGATAGGTTAAAATAGTATCTAATCATTTTGATTGTTTCTCAGCTTTCACTATGTTGATGAGACATCTGTATTTTTGTTTGTAGTAATGGCCTGTTCATATCCTTTGCCCATTTTTCCTCCTGGATTATCATCCTTTTCCCATTGATTTAAACTATGTAAATTAAGTCCTATGACATGAGTCATTTGTCATGTATATTGCAAACACCTTTTTCTGCATTATTTTATTAATCTTTTGATTTTGTATATGACATTTAGAGGCTATGCAGGTTTTTGTTTTATTTTTAATCAACCTAACTTTCCCTTTATTCTTGGAGAACCTGACTCTGCCCTTCTCTGTATGGCAGGACTGTGGGCCCTCTCTTGGATTAGCAGCAGGCATCCCATCCCTGGTGGCCACAGCCCTGCTGGTGTCCTTACTATTCATGCTGATCCGCCGAAGAAGAAGCAGCAATGATTCTGCCGAGGTGATTAGCAAGCTCCTTTGGGTCTGGTTGTGTTGGCGGGAGTCAGTATTTCTGTGAACTTGCTTTGGGCTGAGGGTGTCAGGATCCGCATCTGTTTCCTGGGGGACATGATGGTGGATGTTCCTGCCTCTCGATTTCTATCTCATACTCATGATACTATACTCTGGGCAGAGCCGATCTGTCACCCAAGCTTCACTTTAGGAAATCTGTGGCAATAAGGATGGTATTCGGGGTGGCAGAAAGTAACCGTGGAGAGGGACAGGTGTTGCCATGGCAAATGCACACCTGTACTGTGGGTATGTTTTCTGAAGTCAAGGACGGAAGGGCCTAAGCTTCATAAAGAGAGTGGGGACAATCTCAGGAAAGGTAGGAGCCAAACAGGTGCTGAGGGGTCTATGGTAGGATAGGCTCTGTTTATCTTTGCCCTTTTTCTACGTCAGAACACACATCAGTCCCAAGGGAATCTACCATCCCCACCCCACCCCCTCCAAATGCTGGTTTTCTCTGGAGACCAGACTCAGAATTCGAAGCCACCCAGACAATACCCAAGAAGTTTCTGTGGTTGTAATACAACCGTGTTGTGTGGACTCTGGGTTCTAATTCCATCCTCTGTGAACAGTCCTGATTGTTCTCAACACTGATAAGCATTAATGGGAGACAGACCACCTGGCCTCTACACCTGGCTCTGCCACTTTATGACTTATGTGACTCTGAGCAAGTGACTTCACATATTCTGGGCCTTGGTTAGTTCTACTCCAAAACAGAAGTCATAAAAACTACCCTCCCTATCTTAGGAGGTTGTGAGGATGGACTGAGATCATGGTTGTAAAGATGTGTTGACAAGCTGTGAACTTTAAACACAGTAAGGTGTATTGTGGTGGTTGGTGGTGTCATTTACTTAAATCATAGTTTCTTAAACTTTGGTGCACTTTAACACGCATCTAGGAGGCTACCAATACCAATACTATAACTACAAATACCAATCACCAAAACCAATTAAATTATCTCTGGACAAAAAGGCTGTGGCATGAGGGATTTTAAATGTCTACTATAGTAGAGAGAATAGTATAATGAACCCAATTATCAAAATGTGGCCAATCTTGTTTGATCTCTACTCCTATCCACTTCTCTCCACTGTCAATCCTGGATTATTTTTGAAGTTAACTTACAGTGGTATCTCTCATTTATGGATTTTTTGCGGGGGGATGATTATTATCTGTTTGGTTACTTTATTTTTAAAGTGTTCTAGTGATTCTTATGTGCCTGCAGATTTAAGAACCATTGATTTTAATCATGGTCATAGGGAAATGCTGTGACCCTTCATTTCTTCATTTTTTAAATTGTTTTTATCAACTTAGGAAAGTGAGAGGCCATGTGAAATTTCAGAAATCTATGACAATCCCAAGATTGCTGAGGTAAGAACTCTTGGTTAAAATTACTATATATCAACGTGGCGCCTGGGTGGCTCAGTTGGTTAAGTGTCCAACTCTTGATTTGTGCTCAAGCCATGATCTCAGGGTTGGTCATAAGATCAAGCCCCACACTGGGCTGCATGCTCATAGGGGAGTCTGCTTGAGATTCTCTCTCTGTCTCTGTCTCCCCCTCCCCACTGTGCTCTCTGTCTCTCTCTCAAATAAACCTTTTCTTTAATCACTGTATGTCATTAATACATGCAAGCTAAGGGTTTTTAAACCCTCCATGTACGGAAGAAGTACAATGCGGACTCATATGGAAAAGAGGCAAGCCAACGAAGCTTGGGCACAAAGGAGGTTCTCAGTGTATTTTTATTGGCTGGATAGGAATTCAAGATTGATTTAATATTAGAAAATCAATTTAATATTATTTATTTCACTGACAAATTAAAACAGAAAAATTGTGTGACCATCCCAATAGGAGGAGAGAGTCTAAAAAAATTAAACAGCCATTTGTGATGTGAACTCTTAGCAAGTTGAAAATAGAATACGAACCTCCTTAACTGGAAAGAAGACATCTTTTTAAAAAAGTTACAGCAAACATCATAATTAAAGGTAAAATGAATTCTCTTTAAGATCAGAAACAAGGATGCTCAATTCAATACAGAATAGAATTCCATTTAATACGAGCAGAGAGCCTGATATGGGGCTCGATTCCAGGACGCTGGGATCATGACCTGAGCTGAAGGTCCTAGTCAATGCAGTAGGTTAAGAAAAAGAAGTAGAAATTAACTCAATAAGGGAAATCCTTTCATAATGTATATGTATATTTAAAAAATCACACCATATTCTTTAAGCATCTTATAATCTTGTTTGTCAATTATACCTCAGTACAGATTAAAATATGAAGAAAAAGAAGAAGAAAGTATAAAACTGGGAAAGAAGAAACAAAACTGTTATTTGCAGATGATATGATTATCTACATAGAAAAGCCAAATTATCTACAGATAAAATTATTAGAATTAAGGAGAGATTTTAACAAGTTTCCTGGATATGATATGATAAAGTATTTTGCATTCTAAAAATCAATAACAATCACTTAGAAAAAGTAATTTTAAAAAATACCACTTTGTAGTGGTAATAAAAATATGTAGAATGCTAAAGAATAAGTTTAAGAAAAGCTGTAACGCCTTTGTAGAGAATAATAAAACTTCAGTAAAAGATATTAAATAAGACCTAATAATGAGAGTTACATACCAAGCTCCTGGATATGAAGACTCAAGAGCATAAAGATGTCAAACAACTCAATCAATCTATATAATAAATGTAATTCCAATATAAATCCCAACAGATTTTTTTCATGGACCTCAATAAGATGCTCCTAAAATCTTTATGGAAGAAAGCAGAAAAAATTTAAAAAGTAGTAATGAATAGACAGAACAAACAGAAAACAAATAGGAAGATGGTACATTTAAACCTAACCATGACTTCATTAAATATAAATGGTCTAACTACCCCAACTAAGAGGTAGAGATATAAAAATGAAAAAAAATTTTTTTTTATCAGTTTGGATATAAAAACCAGATCCAACTGTACACTGCCTGCAAAAACTCATTTTAAATATAAAGACACTAATAGATTAAAGGTAAAAGGAATGAAAAAGGAACACCAAGCTAAGGTTAAACAGAAGAGAGTTGAGTGGCCAGAAAAAATATGCCAAGGCATTAAACTTGGCAATTGTAGGCCTCCTCTCATTCGTTCTCTGTCTCTCAAGAATTATATCCTTCTTCACCTGATGTCCAGCATCTTGGAAACTATTGTTTTAAAATTTTTTTTTCTGATTTTGGTTGTTTCAGGTGGGAGGGTAAATCTGGTTGCCGTTGCCCCATTTGGGTCAGAAGTAGAAGTCTTTGCTCTATTTTTGAAAAACCTGTTTGTTTTCTCAAGAATCCTAGGAGGTCACCCACACATGAGAAGAATCTGATGGGAGCAGAAGGAGCCCATGTATATGTGAAGACTGTAGCAGGAAGCGAGGAGCCCATGCCTGACACTTACCGTCCCACTGTTGAAATGGAGAGAAGGAGGGGATTGTGGTGGCTTATGCCCAGGTTGAGCCTGGAATGATACAGTTCGATCAAGGAGCAGAATCTAGAGCTGGAACAGAGCTGAAAACCCAGGGATTTGTGCTCGGAGTGAGAAGAGATGCCAAGCTGCTTCTTAACCAACCCAAATTTCCTTTGAAGATCTGGAAAACTTTTGGGTTGGTTTGTCTCTGTAGGTGACAGAGCTAAGGGCTCATTCCAACACTCAGATCTTGTTGTTTAATAAGCAGTGAATCACCAAGTGAGGTCCAGAAGGAGCCTGTGGATCTTAGTCTTGACCTATGCTTTTCTTTATGATTTTGGGAAAGGGGTTTGATTTCTGTGTGTCTTGCCTTATCATCTTTTTTCCATATCTCTTTTCTCAAAAGAAAAAACCCTGAAACCCATCACACCTGGCTTCCATGGGAAGGTTGGCGCCAGGGCTAGTATGGTACAAGTTGGGCTATGAATAAAACATAAAGGGGATGTATGAGAGGAAGCAATTTCTTATTTCTGAATGTCTCAAGGTAGAAATCATGTGGAGACATCTGTTCCTTGACCACAGGAGTAGCACATAGTGGGACCATTCATTGCTCCCATATGTGTCTGTGATCAGACAGTACTTAAGGAAGGTGATTCTACAATAGATTGTGTGAGTGTGTGTGTGTGTGTGTGTGCGCGCGCGCGCGTGTGCGTGTGTGTCTTTTGAGGGTAAATAGGGTGGAGTGAAGGCAAGTGTTGTTCCAAGAGATTATTAGAAATGAAGGCTATATCCATTTGTGGGAGTGGAGAGAAAGGCCTCCACTGCACTCTCTGGGAAAAGAGAGCAAGAAGACTCCCGAGTGGATGAACACAGGATCAGAGGGGTGGGCTAACTAGCAATTTGCTTGCCATCTGAGGAAAGTCTGTGGATAGCCTTAGCTGGCTCAGGTCAGGCCTTCACCATGGCTTCTGTGAGGAGGCTTCTAGGAGTCCTGGTTCCCTCATGCAGGGAGGACCATTGCTGGTGAACAAGCAGGGTCTCCTAGTGGAAGAACTTGGGTCCATAGTGTCTCAGAGGCATTTCCTTCTCACTCAGGGCCTCTGATTGCTCATGAACACGTCCCATCTTCTTCAAATAATAAGAACACGTTCTACAAACCCGATGAATTACTGCCACCTGCCAACATGTGCTTTCAAAGCTGCCTCCCTTACCCTGGGTGTCCTAAGATCAAGAAAGAGCATCCCCCTGAGAAAGAAAGGGCCACTAACATCCAGAGAGAGACTCAGAGACAGGAAACAGGGAAGATATTCCTTTGGCATTTAGGAAATTGCACTTCTGAGTAAAAGCAGTGGGAATACATCCTGTGTGTGGCCTTGTGCTGGGACACCTAGAGCATAACTCCACTGTGACCAGAGAAGCAGACTTTGACCTGAGGGCAGTGAGTCTAGAGTTAGGACCCCATCCTCCAAAAGCTCCAGAAGGGACCTAGAACCCCTTCCAGAATCTCTGATCTTCTCATTAAACCTGTTTCTCTCCTCCAGATAAATCTTCAACTCTTCATTCTTTCATTTTGTTACATTTTTGTTTAGAATATTTTATGGTATTTGAGTGAAAAGAAGACTCCACCATCTCTTGTTTCCTTCTGTTTTTATTCCAAATATACAGTATCTCAGCTACCCTGCGGGCAAAGTGGGCTTTGATGAGCTTCCCTGGAAATAAGCCACCCATTTCAATATCATTTCTATGGAAAAATGCATTGTGAATTCTAAGCCACAGTCATACAAATGGCCTACTAGAGCATAACCGATTACCAGGTGCTGCCTTATCATGTTTTCAAAACTATTTCTAAAGGCAATCTGTATTCTAATAAGGCTTAAAGAATCTCATATTTTCCTAAGGCATCTTTACTAACAATATGAAGAATAATCTATTTAACCTAAAAAAAAAAAGCCTGAAAAAACGTTGACAACTTTTTCTAGGCATTTCTTTCCCATGGTTCAATGTAATCCAATCCCAGATGTGCAAAAATTTCTTCTTCACTTTCTGCTTTGAGAAATATTTTCTGAAAGTATAAAAAGAAATATGTGCATTCAGATATTTTTAAACATCTTGGTGCTGACATAGTGAGCTTTACTTGTTAATTGTCTTGGCAGAATGAATTGTTACCAAAACATAATTCCCTGCTTCTGAGTATAAAAAGTCATCTTAACTGGCTTCTTTTTTTTAGATCTTAACTGTTCTGTAATTTTTATATTTTCTAACCCCCAAATATGATATTTCGTAGGTTAAGGTAAAATTTTGACAACTTTACGTATTTAGCTACAAGCAGTTGGTATTTTTTCTATGGATCTGTAGTTCTTAACCACAGTTGTTCATTAGAACCACCTGATGGGACTTCTAAAAAACACTGAAGCCTGAGCTACACCCCAGTCCAGTGAAATGAGAATCTCAGAAGAGGTCCTATGACCAGTCTATTTAAAGGCTCTGGGTAATTCTCATGTGCAGCCAAAATGAGGCACTGCTGCTCCAGGTAATGAGAAGAAGCAATTATAGGATACCTGTATATGTTGGGTTCTCCCTCTTGCCTTCCTCACCTGCCCCACCCCAAACCCCACCAGGCTTCCAGCCCATGATCTCTTTTAGACCAAGCACCACTTCTCCATCATTCCTTCTTGCCTATAGCACAGCGTCGGGCATGTAAGATATACTCCGTTATGTTAGGCTATTTAGAATGTGTTCATTTGTAAATATGCCTAAATTGTGTTATGTGAATGTGCCTCCACTCACATCCTTGACATGTAAAGCTTTCCTGTCAATCTACAGTCCTCTCATCTGACAGCATCACTTTGATTTTTCTTTGGAAAACCACTACTCTCTCCTCTCGGTCCCTGAGGATCAGGTGTGGAGCTAATTCGATCTCTAAGGAGGGCCACATGATCCAAACCTGACCAATCAGAGTCACAGGGTTCAGGGTTGGGCACACAGCTTGGGCCTGGCCAGTGAATATCAACTAGGACTCTTGCCAGATCAGGAAAGAGGTTCTTCTATGTTAAGCTGGAAGAATGGGAATCGTGGGAAAACCATGCCTGAGAATGAAACCAACACTAAGGGAAACCTGCATTAGCAGCTGGATGCAGCCACACCTGAAGTCAGTATTACCCCCAGATACTGCAGTTATATAAGCCAAGCACCCTTTTTTTGCTATGCCATCTTGGAGTGGGTTTCTGACTTTTAACTGAGATAGCTCTAGCTAAATACAGCTCATCTAGACTGAAAGCTCCTAGAGCATCAATCCTAGTTATTTTGTGTCTTATTCCCCTCAGAGCTTAGTTTAATGTCCTTGACCACTGTAAGAACAGTAGACTTTGGCATGCAGATTTAACAGATGAATAGTTAACTCTTCATAATTCATAGAGTAATTTATCATTTTGCTGAGGCATGAATTTGGATCATGACCAGTGTACATCTAGCATACCGAGAGAGTTCCACAGCTGGTGAATGAGCCCAGGTGACTGCTCATCTACATCTCAGGGCAGCTCTGTTGCTTCTCTCTTGCAGTACTCTCATTAATGACCTATGTGATCACTTAAAATACTACCGGTCATTGCACTTAAGGGGTACTTGAGGGGTATTTATGATTTGGGGGAATCCTTGGTTTCCTTTGGAATTATTCACTAAAGATACAAAGATATACCAAACTCAACTAATGTTCACTGCTGAACTGGTTCTGAGGGCCCAACAAGCTCATCATCTTTGAGCCCAAAGCCCTTGAGGTACATTCCGGGCCACACAGAAAGTGTGCTCCCATCAGGATTCTTCTAGCTGTCCTGAACTGTGATCTGAGGGAACAGAACATTCAGGGCTAAGGAAATTGAACCTGGACACTAAAATCAGTTCAGGAAAAGTGCTCAGAGAGCTAACCACTGGGATGATGATCAAAGAAGCCCATCTTGTGTAGACAACTCTACCTTGGTCTTGTCATATAATGCATGGTTATCCAGGATCATCTTCCGCTCATGTGTGGCATAGCGTCGGAGGTCTCTCTCAAACTGCTGGATGAGATATAATTAAAATAAATGACCATCAAGCCTAGAATGTCTTCGATATTATTTGGTATTATCAGGTTGATTTCGATATTATGTGTTTAGAGATATCTAAATCTCTACAGTGAGATATCTACTTATCTCCACTAAACATTCTCAAAGCAATTTTCTCCCTGAAGGCAAGGTTCTGTGATGACAGAGCTCTGTCCTTGCACCTCCACACCAGAATGTAAGCTCCCTGAAAATAGGAGCCTGGCTTGTTCATGACCATATTCTCTTCTCTAACAGTGCCTGGCACATAGAAGATGTACAGCAAATGTTTGTTGAATGAATAAATAAATGTTGGGAGGGTTGTCTCCAGGACAATAGCTGACCCCATGTAAATGCTGGATAAATAGTAGTTTGTTTTTGTTTTTGTTTTGGAATATCACTATTGTAAGAGAGGATGAGGAGTCAGGAGACCCAAATTACAGCCTGGATTTTGTCCCTATTTGGCTACATCTTTTGGCAAGTCACCCAGCTTCTCTGATCTTGACTGGTTGAACAGGAGGATGAAGGAAGTGAGTAAGTAAGGTCTCCCTCACTCTAACAGTCTCCCAGATGAGATTCTATAAAACTGATGGTTTGAGCCACTTGTCCCAGAATAGCATGTCCTATGGTCAAGGGTGGGCTCTAAGGCTGCAGGGAGTGAAAGTTGAAGCCTAAGATAGAGGACAGTTGCCGTTCAGGTTGATTTACCTGAGAGCAGCACAGATCTAGAAATGTTGATCCTCCCCTGAGAGAGGGGGAAAGTGTGGAATAATGGCGCCCTCTAGTGGGAGGAGCCATCTCCTACTTTAGGAAAGCTGGTTGCTGCAGGGACCTTCCCCACCACCACCCCACAAGTAAGAGAACAGACTTTCCAACAGAAGACTTTGATAATGTGCCAGAGGAGGAGCCAGGGTTGTGGACAAATCAGGGTGAAGCAGATTCTGTATGCAGCAGCTGCTGGTCTGTGAAAATATAATGGTGTTGCTTGGCACTGAGCTTCCTCCTGGCCCTGGGACACTATCTACATGGCCCCACCCCTGCCGCTGTCCCCAGGATTTAGAGCAATGGCTGCTCACACTGTGTTGGGAAAGGCTGGGGAGGGTGGGGATAATGAAGACAGTGGGAGACTGCCCTCAGCTCCCCAGTTATGTGTGCTGACAGATGTATTCCTGGACCCCTCTGCTAAAACCTCAGAACATTTCCCCATAGGCTGTAAGAAATGATAATAATGTCTTTTACTTGGAGAACAATAATATTTACTGAACACATATTTAGTGAGCATCTGCTATGTGCCAGGTATGCTCTATGTGCTTAGATCATAACACATCTACCCTGGTGGAGCTTGGATTTGAGCAGAGGACACAGAAAAGACACAAGAACGGAATAAATAAATTATAGGATATGTTGAAAGGTAAGTGCTGTGTACAGGACAGGCCTCACTGAGAAGGTGGGGTTTTGAGCAAGGAATTGAAAAACGTGAAGGAGTTAGCTAAATAGACTCGGGGGGGAGAGCTTTCCAGGCAGATGAACAGCTAGAACACAGCCTTAGCGAGAAGTGAGCCTGGCCCTTGAGAGCAGTAGGAGAGGAGTTCTGAGGCATTAAGGGGGTGAGAGGATCCTGCAGCGTCTTACGAGCCACTATAGGACCTTCCACGTTTACTCTCAATTAAATGGGGAGTCTCTGCAAGGTTTTGGACAGGGGAGTGACCTGATATGATTTATAACAAGATCACTCAGCTGTACTGGGTGAGGACCAGTCAGGAAGGCCATGATTATAAACCAGGCAACGATATCATTCTTAATATTTATGGAGAGTTTACCTTATGCCAGGCACTGGGCTGATTTCTCGCTTTATATTAATTTTCTGATGTGCTCTTTTACTGCTAATATTTAACAACTTCTACAAGAGTCTAAAAGACTCTTTAAGTACCTCAAAGTGAACAGTTTTAAGTACACAGTTGGACTCAGAATTGTGCTGAGATGAGGGCATTGTCTCGTTAAATGGTCATTACAATCCTGTAAGGCTAGAGCCGTTATTAGCCTGTTTTTCAAATGAAGAAAGGACACCTAGAGAGCTTAAGTCATTACCACACAACCAATGATAGAGCTAGGACCTAGACTCCTGAATCCCAAAGCGCAGGCACTTTACCTGAGACAGTTCTGCCTTTTGCTTTAAAGCCTCTTTAGTTTCTCACAATGACCCTGTGAAATAGGCATGGCAAGGACAATGTCTTGTGTTTCAGATGAAGAAAGCTGAACATTGAGCAGGGGTAATGGTATTAGGCTGATTGTGTCATTGGTCACAACAGACTTCAGAGATGGATCCAGAGCTGCTGCATACAGTTGTGCAAGTTGTGTACTGCAAAACTCTCAAGGGCACCATTCACATTTGTAGGCTCCAAACTGAGGTGAGATTAATAGATGAAATGTGTGGAGAATAATTCCTAGGCCCTGAAATCTTTGGGTAAAAATGTGAAATTGAATTTCTCACCTATAGAATTTTAGACTAGAACTAATTCTGGTCGCCCACCAACAGGTATCAACCTGGGGACAAAACAAACTATGTTCTAGTGCTGTGAAGTGTGTAAACCTGGCAATTCACAGACATGTACCCCTGGGGATAAAAATACTTTATATGTTTATAAAAAAATTAAAAAATTAAAAAAAAACTATGTTCAGTGACTGCATAAATAGGCCATAAAGACAATAACATGAGTAGCTACCATATGCTGGGCACATGCCACATTTAAACCCATGCAGCCTCTCATTTAACCCAAATGGTGACATTGGAGGTGGGCACCACTGTTACTCACCACAGAGATGGCACAGTTGGGGCTTAAAGAGGTTAAATCATTTAAAGTGGCTCAGCAAAAAGCTTAGTGTTCTATCAACACCTGCAGAACCAATAGTAGTAATTTCAAGGACTCTGAGAGAACTAGAATGTGCTGGAAATACACCCATCTTCAAACAAAATGGACAAGAGGAAACCATTTCTGCCGGTGCCTCCTAAGTGGTCTGACCTTGTATAACCTTGGACTCTCCCCTTTCTCAACAGACTCTGTGTTCCCAAAGATTCAGGTCAACAAGCTGCATTTATGATATATTGTTCCATCAGTTTTTCCAGCTTTCATGAATGAAAAATGTCAGCCAATATTTTTGGTGAGGGTAAGAAATTCTAAAGCCAAGACCCTCTGTTGAAATAATTGCAGCTCAAGCAAAGGCACTGGGCAGTTAACTCAAGGTTGAGGACAATTAATCTGTGTTATGTCATTCATCTACATAAAACCCTCTAAAGGCTCACGTCACTCAAAGTCATAGCTAGCTACCTTGGGACACGGATGGAAGGGAGGGGTGCTTACATCAGGGGAGGAGCTCAAGCTGATGCGAATCAAATCAGGGGCACCTCTGCTGTGAATATAACATGGTGGGAGTGAGAGCTGCCATTTGGCCAGCACCGACCACATGGCCCTCCTGGTACTGAGGGCTTTGCCAGCTTCATCTCACCCATCCCTGCAGCCCCTCAGCAGGAGGTGGCTGAGGTCCCTAGGACTTGATGGAAAACTCAAGTCTTCAAGGACACAGGGAACTCATTAGAGATCCCCCAGCTGGTAGGAGGGCGAGCACAGCCTTATGACCAACTCTGGGAGAAGCCAAACCTGTGTGCTCAGCCACCTTGCTGCTTTCTCTGCATCGGTCCTTACACTCTAGCTATATCAGAAATACGAAATACGTGCAGGGCTTTTTTCAAACACAGATTCCTGGGCGCCATCCCAAAGTTTCTGATTCAGGAGATCGGGTAGGGATGGTGAGGTTGGGGGTGGGAAATGGGGGGGATTTACACGTCTAACCTGCTCCCAGGTGAGCAGCTGCCAGCCTGGGGCCACACTGTTCTAAATTAGTCTCACTTGACTGCGTGCAGGTAGAATGCTGAGATCTGGAGGTTTCTGGGCACTGCTCCCTGTCACCCTGCCTCCGCTGCCGCTGTCTCTCTCCTGGACCCTAGTAGATCCAGCCCATATCTTTTGGATCCACATAGCACTTACCCGTGAGCCAGTCCAGCCCAGCAGGGCAAAGGCACGGCGCTCGTAGGGGCACATGACCAGGTCCACACGGATGGCCTTCCAGGTCTTCCCCTCCTGCTGGCTGCACTTGCCACTGTCCACACTCTGATGGTGCAATTTTAAAATCAGAAAGCATTTTTGAAAATGATCTAAAGCATCCACCTTCCTGCTAGGCAACTTTAGCTTTTCGAATGTCGACTCCACAAGGTCACAGTATAAAAGTAATCCCTGAAAACAAACAGAAAGACATCAGGAAGACTCCCCAGTGGACAGGGCTGCCGTTTTATACTGGGCTCTTAATGAATGCTCTCAACAGAAGCTTCACAGATTTGAGCAGAATGTGGCCGTGTTTTTTTCTTGCTATGTGAGTCCACTCAACCACACTGGGAGAGGAAGCCAGGAAGTGGATGTATTATCCTCTCTCTGCTGTAGAGGAATTTAGCAATTAGGCCAAAGCTGCCAGAGAACCCCTCTCCTTACTTCTGAATTACAACTCAGTGCTCAGAAACTTGCCTTATCCCTTTGAGGACAAAGACTGTCACTCTGTCTGCCTTGGAGAGTGGCATAATGTTAGTGATGGTTATCTCACCTACTGCTCCTGAGTCAGAAAGATAAGAAGTGATTCTAAGATGTGCCCAGCGATCCCCCAATTTGTCTGCTTAGTGGACAGGCAGGGAGATGGCAGTAATACTAAATCTGAGTGTCAACTAAAAAACCAAATAACCTTGAAAGAACTCAGTCATAGCTATTAGGGTATGTGATTTGTTGTCCTTAGGTCAGATGTTCTCGAATTTTATCATCAGAAGCATTTGGAAAGTTTGTCACAGCAGAGTTTGTAGGGCCCTGTGCCCAGAGTCATTCAGTGGAGGGAAGGAGGGAGGGTGAGACTCTGTATCTCTAACAGGTTCCCAGGATGCTGCTAGTCCAGGGACAACAGTTTGAGCACTACTGGTTCCGTTCATTTTGTTATAAGGAATGCTTTGCATTTCTTCTGCAGCCCTCCAAGAGACATTGTTTCAGTTCAGCTAAACTTTGAAGGGATCCTTTTTCTGACCTCAAAAGAGGGAACTCTAGCCCTTCAGTGGCTCCCCCAGGAACGCTATTAGGAAGAACACAGCGTTTGGAGGAGGCTGAGAGGGAAGCACTGATGTCCTGGAGACCCTCTGGGGGAGGTGGCAAATGTTGCCCTAGGGTGATCTAATCACCAGCTCAGGAAAACACAATTCTGCTTTTTAATGAAACTTTGAATCTTGCAAGGTATTTGGGAAGGCATGCCTGGAATAAAATGCTGCTGTCTGCTTATTCAGGCTCTTCCTTCTTCATCGGCTGCAGGGCACCGTTGTCTGTCAAACACACACAAACACACACCCTGATGTTGCTTCCTACTCTCTAGCCTGGGCTGTTTTGGGGCTCTATGTTCTACTGTTTCTTTCCTTGTTGCCCCCCATTTCCCCTTCGGTAACTTCTTTCCTTCTTTGAAAATTCCTTTGAAGTTTCGGGCTCTGGCTGTGGATGGGAACATTTTCTACCAGCGTGTTCTTTTCTTCCTACTGGAAACTAAGTGACTCCTGACAAAGAGGGAGAGGGAGGCCTTCCCCCTGTTCCTCCCTCCCTCCCTCCCTCCCTGGGGTACTGCAGGAGAGGAGCGCTCAGCTCCAGAGGCTTCGCCTCTCACAAAGAGGGAGTCCCGGTGGCCCCAAGTTTAGTATAGGTTCCCAGCGGAGCAGGGAGGGTTGAGAGGCCAGAGGTGAGGCCCTCCCCTTTTCTGACGGCCAGGATCCATCCGCCCTTGTGTTCTAATTCCCTGCAACCTCTTCTCAGAAGACTCTACATCCCCTATTCGAAATCTGTTTCTCAGCAGGAGTTTCTTTTCCCTAAAGAGTGTAAATACTTTCAATCTCTCGGCCTTGCAGGGACCAGAGACCAACAGAGGAGTGAGCGGCCCTGACCAAGGTCCCACCCACCGGGGCCCAACCCCCGCCCCTCCCTCCAGTAGCTCTCCCCTCCTTGGGCTGAGCTGTGCTGGCTGTGCTGGGAGAATTCAGGCTGAAGGAGCCTTGGCCATGGGGACCCCCACCGCAGAACAGTGCTCCAAGCTCCTTTTCCTCCCTCTCCGTGCACTGACCAAGGGGTCTTCGAGAAGGCTCGCATTCAGAGTCAGCTGACAGGCTGCACGGACCAGCCCCGCCAGGCTGTTCTTCACAGTCATGTAACGTAACGTGACGTGACGTGACGTGACGTGACGTAACCTAACGCGTGCGTGCTGTGTGAGTATGCGCATGCGTATGCCTGTTTGGGCGATCACCCGGATAATCTGGAAAATGCGAGTTCGGGTAAGAACGTCCGAGGAGTGAGAAGCGAGGTTGAGGTGGAAGTTACGCATGCAGAGTTCCCAGCCAGGGCGGGAGGGACAGGTCCCAGGCTGCGGGGGTGCGGGCCGATCTGGAACACCCAGCTGGCCCTCGGTGTCTTCTTCCGGAGGCCTGTTTGTCCGCGAGTGAAGAGCAGCCGCACCCGCTCACTCCGGGGTCCCCTCACCTGGCACCAGGCCTGGCTCTCAGCAGAGTGCAAGGGACAATGGCGCAGGCGTGATCACGCTGACTGCCTGTGTTTAGTAGGCGTTCGCCCTTACCAGTCACTGTGTCAAGCGCTTTATCTGATTTCTTCCGTTAATCCTCCCCATTAATGAAATGAGAGAGTCTTGATATCCCTGTTTCGTGGAGGAGGAAGGCTTATGCAAAGCCCAGATCATGCAGCCAGTAAACGGCAGGGTTGTCCTTTGAACGTCCTAAATAAAACCCACAGGCTTAATGTTGGCCTCCACCCGCCGGCCCATCTCTTTGCTTGGAGGGCAGACATATGACTGCCTCAAACAGAGGAAAGACGAGAGGAAGGAAGGCTACTTGTCCCCATGTTCCCATTCCTCCATCCCGTCTTAGTCCAGGACAGCCTCAGGGCATGGGGAGTGTGGTGTCTAAAAACCGAGGCTGAATCGGTCCTCACAAGGAGCCCTGTCCTTGCAGTCCCCACCCGGGGCCTTAGTGCAGGTCCATGAATTGTACTGCCTATCCTTGAGAGAGTCCCACCTTTCCTGCTGGAGTAGAGCAGAGGGGCCTGTGTAAGTGGGGCTCTTTCTCCTGCTGCTTTCTCCTGGTTTGGCCCGTTAGGATTACTCTCAGGGTCCCTGGATCCACTCTTCTGAGAAGGACAGAGGGGGCTGGGGATGGCCTCACAAATGAATTTGGATCTGGTTCCTACGTTGGGTCCTCCCTTCTGGTGCTCCTGGTTCCAGGGTGTTGTGTTTCTGGCTCTTATTTTCACTTGATCTGAGGTTTCTCTTTCTCTGCCATATCAGGGAGCATGGCCCACAGCCAGCAGGGGCCAGCTTGCTCAGGAAGGATGCAGCTGGGCCAGAAAAACACCAGCCCCAGGCTTGTCAGCCCACCAGGCATATAGGCCCTTGGGGTGGAGCCCTCTGGTTTCTTTGGGAAGTAGAGCTCTCACTGGAGTGGGGCACCGGTCAGAGCCCTGCAGGAGGCTCTCCCTGCTGTCCATCCTTCACCTCCTCTGCTGGGCAATAGGGAGCCTAGGAGAAGTCTCATCTCCTCAGTGGGTTGGTGCTTCTGAGCTCATCTTGTCTTCATGAGTTTCCTTTTCCCATCTCAGGACAAAGTCAAGGTGGTTGTTGAACAGAAGAGAGTTCCAGGCACCAGCGACACCTCCTGGCTGATTCTATCCCAGTGCCAGCAGTTCTGTCCGATGCCTAAACTGGGCTGCCCATCTCATATCTCCCAGGTCTGTATTTGCTCTCCATTTGTTTCGGAGATATAATGCTCCTGAACGTCCAACACAGAGACATACACACCGTTGGCCCCGTTGGAAACAGGACAAGTGTGTATATGCAAGATTGATATTCACAACATGAACTCTAGGACCCCAGGCGGATAAGTCTCATTGGGTGTCATGTGACATTGTGTAAGCTGCTGCAAATCATTGACAATCAGGTAGTCATTAAAAAATTATGAAGTAAACAGTATGCATAATTCAGTGGTATTAATGGACTGCTTGAGTGTCCAAACATCTGCTTTTGATCCTTCTTCTTACCTTCCTTTCCCATAAGTTTATCACTTTCGGTAAAAGTTGTTCTTCGTCTTCATCTGTTGACCCGGGGCTGGTAATTAAAAAATCTACATCATGCCCAATCTTCTTACCTCTGAACAAAAAAAGTATAAAATGGAAATGAGTTAGTTTTTTAGCTCCCAATTTTTAAAGACTTTATTTATTTATTTGACAGAGAGAGAGAGATCACAAGTAGGCAGAGCGAGAAGGGAAAGCAGGCTCGCCGCTGAGTGGAGAGCCCAATATGGGGCTCGATCCCAAGACCCTGAGATCATGACCTGAGCTGAAGGCAGATGCTCAACCTACTGAGCCACCCAGGTGCCCCTAGCTCCCAATTTTTAAAAGTCACCTTTGTTTCTGTGTCCTGTGCTCAAGGTTTGAGCATCACAAAATGCTCATGATAAATTTTTAAAAAATATCCTTGTTGTACAACTCTACTCTCTGTAGAATAACTTTATGACAGAAAAAAAAATCACACATAGTACATATGTGATTATATATGTGTGGGTAAAAAATAACAAAGGAAATGATTTCTTCTGCACTCACCCCCACATGTCCATACAGAGACAAGCATGGCGACAAGCAAACCAAGAACTATGATACAAGAGAGGGCTCTCGGAATTAGGACATTGACTGAAAGCATCTTCTTAGATTTGATCTTCCTCTCCCACTCGCTCCCTCACTTCAGACTTGGCTTGCCAGGATGGCCGAAAGCAAGCAGGTAAGAGGGCCGCAGGGAGAGCTGGAGGAGCAGAGGGGTGGGAGGCAAGGACTCTCTTTTGGGAAGGAGGCCTCAACATCCAACTAGGC
This sequence comes from Mellivora capensis, assembly GCA_004024625.1. Lineage (NCBI taxonomy): Eukaryota > Metazoa > Chordata > Mammalia > Carnivora > Mustelidae > Mellivora > Mellivora capensis. The sequence continues at coordinate 120,623 of PISX010001999.1, read as the reverse complement.
GCACATTTCTGTGAAGAGTTTGTTCATTCTACTCATTAATTTGGCCAATATTTCTTTTTTTTTTTTAAGATTTTATTTATTTATTTGACAGAGATCACAAGCAGGCAGAGAGGCAGGCAGAGAGAGAGGAGGAAGCAGGCTCCCTGCTGAGCAGAGAACCCGATGTGGGGCTCGATCCCAGCACCCTGGAATCATGACCTGAGCTGAAGGCAGAGGCTTAACCCACTGAGCCACCCAGGTGCCCTGCTCAATATTTCTTGAGTACCTGTTTTATGCCAGGCTCCTGATTCTCACAGAGCACTAATGTCTGCAAACTAAGTGAGGGAAAGGATGTATACAAACAAATTACTTGGCAGGTAGCTCTGAGGTAGTCTGTCTGGCCGAGCCTGGAGGAGGAGGTGGTATCTGAATTGAGTCTTAAAAGATGAGAAGTCAGCCAGGTGACAATTTGAGGAAAGCTAGTCCAAGTAGAAGGGACTGACGATCGAGTCATAGAGGCATGAAACAACTTTGTGTGTGCAAAGACAAGGCATTTGGGGTTGCTGGGGTGGGAACGTGAGGTACAAAAGATGAGACCACAGAGACAGGCTGGCACCAGATCACCAAAGGCCTTTGTGCCATGCACAGAAGCCTGAACTTCTGAATATAGGGAGCCACTGAAGGTGTTAGAGCAGGAGAGGCAAAAGGAGCTCTCATTATTTACCTCCGGAATCCTCCTGTCATGGTGACGAAGGCTTCAGGCAGAAATGCTCTGACGGCCTCTTTAACCAGCATGCCAACTGCTTCTGCTTCTGCCCTGGTCACACAGCTGACAAGGTCTTCATAATAGAGGAATCCTGAGGGGCCATTGAACAGGTCAATGGAGAGTGACATGTGACATGACCAGTCCTCTCTGGGAGGGGATTCTGTCCCCAGATAGAACAAACATGACCACAGGCATCACTAAACTCTTTCCCCAGAGACGAGTGTGTTCTCCATGCTTTTGGTTGTGAATTTTTCATGGTAACAATGACTCTGCTTTCTGGCTTGTAAGAAAGAGACTTAAATTGCCTGATGAAGAAAGAGCCTATATTTCATATCCATCTGGAAAGCAAGCTGTTCAAACAGGACTTCTTATTGAAGAACCAGCCTTCTAGACCAATAAACTGGGTCCTATGAATCTTGAAAGATAATGCATGTAGATTTAGGAGGGGAAGATTCGGAGTTGGAAAGTGGTGGATGGAAGTTAAGACACAGTTGTGATAATGATTTGGTTATTCCCACAGACCCATGGAGGGAGCTTCCTCCAGAAATTAAAAATAGAATGAGAATGTGATCCAGCAATCCTGCCTCTGGGAATACATCTGAAGGTAATGAAAATGCTGTGTCAAAGGGATTCACACAACGCCATGTTCACAGCAGTGTTGTTCATAATAGCTAAGACTGCTGTCTTAGGAAACACCTAAATATCCAACAGTGGATGGATAAAGGAGTTGTGGGGGGTGTGTGTCTGTATGAATATTATTCAACCACTGGAGTGAGGAAATCCTGCCATTTGCAACTACATGGATGTACCTTGAGGACATAATGTTAAGTGAAATAAGTCAAGAGAAAGACAAATATTCTATAATCTCACTTAAGTGTGAAATCTTAAACCAAAAACTCGTAGAAGAGAAATCAGATGTGTGGTTATTGGAGGCGAGGGTGGGTGGTGGAGGAATTGGACGAAGGTGGTCAAAAAAGTACGAACTTCCAGTCACAAGAGAAATAAGTACCAGGGATGTGATATACCACAGGATGACTGTACTTAACACTGCTGGATATGGCTTTCTCTCTCCGATTGCAGTTTTGTCGTATTTCTATTACATGTTGAAAGTAAATGTTTAAAACACATACATCTTTTTGACCCTTTATTTGCATTTCTTCATTTAAAAAAGTGTACCACAGCCCTCCATAAATGGAAACACCCAAGCCACCACCTTCAACCTGTAGGAAGTCCTGCCAGCCTTCAGCTGTCTCACCACGGTCTTGTCTTCTCAAGCTGGCGGGTCCTGAGCAGTTAGATCAACCATCTGTCTAGATTTGCACACTTCCCTTCTATTTACTGGTGTCTTGTGGTTTCTAAAGCAGATCCACATTTGTGCCAGCAATGACTCTTGGTTTGCTGAAATATTTTTTCCTCCTCAATCTTTACGTCCATTTTCTGCCCTTGACTCCGCTCTCACACCTTTCCCCCATGGGAGACAGCCAGGACCAAATGTCTAGAGCCAGTTCAGTATGAACCAGATCAACAGGGCAACCCGGTGTGATGCCTGGATGCAGGAATGACAGGGGCCCTCTTGCAGAGAGTCTATGCCCTGTGCCAGGACTGGTGCTAAGGACTTTGCCAGCATGATCTGATTTATTCCCCATTAACTAGCAATGTTACCCCCCTTTTATAGACACAGTAGCTTAGGCTTAGAAACTTGAGCAAGCTTGCTGAAGATCATGCAGCCGCCCAGTGTTGGAGCCAGGATTTGGATCCAGGTCTGTCTGATTCCAAAAGCGTGTGCTTTTAACCATAGTATGAAAAAAGAGAGCAAACAAGTGACCCAGGTTACTAAGGTTGGAGTTGAAGTTCAGCTGACTCAGCTCTGCCACCACCTGATGGGCCCCTGACCACAGCAGGAGATCTGTAGGCGGGACAGTTTACCTGCTTTCTGCATTGGCGTGAATTTCAGGGTTTTGTCCAGCTTTATTTTATTCAGAGTTCTATAACCCATTCTGAACCATTTCTCAGAAGTCTTCAGTCCCACTCCAAACACAGAAGTAAAAAGCTAAAACAGAGGGAAAGGCATTCCTTTAGTTTCTGAAATGATCACTATGACAATGAAGCAGCACTTTTCAAGGTCAAGGATTAGGAAAGTACGTAAGGAAATTTCTGACCCAGTTTCTCCTGAATATGACAAGCAGGTGGGTGATGGTAACTTTGGACAGAGCTTTAGGTTTCAGGAGGGTCCTCTCCTGACAGGTGTTATGAAAGGGAACAGAAGTGAGGAGGCGGGGCCCGGCACCTGCCCAGGCTTCTGTGTACTCTGATGGTGGCTTGCCTGTGCTGTCCGTGAGTGACAGCAGCTTCCTCTTTCGGGCACTCCTCTTGGCCCAGGGTCCCTTACACATACTCATGCTCTGCATATTTTAAGAGGGATGCTCATGTAGGTTGTATGCATTCTTAACCATCGCCCAGCTGATAGCCCAAACTTGAATCCAAGTTGCCTGTACTTTTTTTGAAAAAATATTTTATTTATTTATTTGACAGAGAGAGAGATCACAAGTAGGCAGAGAGGCAGGCAGAGAGAGAGGAGGAAGCAGGCTCCCCGCTGAGCAGAGAGCCCGATGTGGGGCTCCATCCCAGGACCCTGGGATCATGACCTGAGCCGAAGGCAGAGGCTTAACCTACTGAGCCACCCAGGCGCCCCAAGTTGCCTGTACTTTAAGCCTTGGCTCCCGCCCACAAGCACCCTATTTAGGCCTGTGCCTCACCCCAGAACTGAAGGGCTGGGCAGAAATCACTGTCACCTGCAACTCCAGGATGGGGCACACTGGTGGGGGGGGTACTAGGCCCGGCTTCAAGGGAGAGCAGGATGCAGTGAGGAGCTTCTGACACAGGTTTGCTCTTTACCAGCAGGTTTGTTTTGTCCCATGGTCCCAGTGTGCCCATGATATTTGTACCCATGAGTGACAAATGCTAGACGATAACTTGTACCTCAGCATAGCAGTAAGCTCATACACCTGTGTTTATCTGGGTGTCTGCTTCCTAGACCACAATTTGGACTGATTGTGTCCCCCCCATCCATTAGTTGAAGCCCTAATGCCCTGGTGGTGGTATTTGGAGATGAGGCCTTAGGGAGGTGATTAGGTTTAGATGAGGTCATGACAGTAGGGCCCTCATGAGGGGACTAGTGCCTTAATAAGAAGAGGTACCACAAGGGTGCTTGGGTGGCTTAGTTGATAAGCATCTGCCTTCAGCTCAGGTCATGATCCCATGGTCCTGGGATCAAGGCCCACGTCGGGCTCCCTGCTCAGCAGGAAGCCTACTTCTCTCTTTCCCACTCCCCCTGCTTGTGTTCCATCGCTGTGTGTCTCTCTCTCAAATAAATGAACAAGTAATCTTTTTTTTTCCCCAAAAAAGAGGCCCCACAGGACTTCCTCTCCATGTGTGTCTTGTGAGGTCACTTTGAGAAGGTGGCTATCTGCAAGCCAGGAAGAGAGCCCTGACCGAAACCTGACCATGCTGGCACTCGCTCTCATGCTTCCAGGCTCCAGACTCTAAGAAAAGTAATATTTGTTGTTTAATCCACCCAGCCTGTGGCGTTTTGTCATGGTAACCCAAGCTGATACGACCACTTAGCATAAGTAATAGGATTAACTGAAAAAACATTTTCTTCTTCTTTTTTTTTTTTTAAGATTTTATTTTTTTATTTGATACACACAGATCACAAGTAGGCAGAGAGGCAGGCAGAGAGAGAGGAGGAAGCAGGCTCCCAGCTGAGCAGAGAGCCCGACTTGTCGCTGGATCCCAGGACCCTGAGATCATGACCCGAACTGAAGGCAGAGGCTTTAACCCACTGAGCCACCCGGGTGCCCTGAAAAAACATTTTCAATAAATACATCTAAAATTACTTACTTTGAAGGACTGATATCGTTCATCATTTAACACAGCTTTAACTTCAGAACTTTCTCCATCTTCAATAATTTCCTGCATGGACGGTTGAAAAATATTTTACAGTAGTGATGGTGAAAAATCAGAAAGTCTAGGGCTCTCAAATTCCCAGATCTAGTAGCTTGATTGTTCAGGAAATGTATGCCTGTTCCCTCAGAATGTTTTCCTAGCCAATCTAGACAAGATAAGAGACTTCCTGTAAGTTTAGAAATCTCAGCCCATTCCGAGTACTCCTTTATAGTTGTCAGGGATGAAGGCACGGAAGGGTCTGAGTCCAGCTCCACAGAAACCAAACCAAAATGTTCACCAATAGTATGCCTAAATGTCTGTGATAATTTTCTTTCCAATGGTTATGAACTAGCTGAGACAAAAGGAGTTCTCACCTGAGCAGGTTTATTTTGGAACCAATGAAAAACCAATGCAAGTTCAAGCTCTTAGGACGTGTAGCTCTAAATAGAATTGAGATGATTTTGCTTGAATACTTTATCTTGCACTTAACTTTATTGAAACTTTCTCGTGGATGGCCAACTTTGCTAGGGAATCCTTAAACATTATTATTACATAAATAATCCCCCATTCCTGGCTCTCTTGTTGGAACACACAGGGAGAGATGCAGAATCAGGTAAACTGTGTGATCACTCCCACCACCATTCTGGAGGGCAGCATCCGGTAAGAGGAACTGAGGTCCTTCCCACAGCCTGTGTTTGAAGACGGACCATCCCCTGCTGTCGAGCTTTTAGGACACTTAAGTCTTTTACTGTGATCAATGATAGTATGGGAGAGTTCTGTTTCCACTAGCTTTGTCCCATGTAGCCCCAGCTGTGAGAATACTGGACTATGGAGTCTATCTGTCCCTCTCTCTCTCTGTCTTTCTCTCCATCCATCTATCCGTCCATCCATCCCACATCTACATAGTTGACAGGAAAATCTATTAACTGCATTTACTTCCCCCTCTTCCCTAGGAAATAGGACAAATCACATTTCACCCTTACCTCTATGACACACTTCACTTTGTCCTCCAGGCAGGGAATTCCTTCTGTGTCCTTCATACTGATGATTGTGAATGGCAAGGATTTAAGTACGGAAGCTGCTCTCATAAATGCCAGGCAGAAGACTTCATTTTCTCTGAACTCATAGTTTTCAGCCAGTACCTCAAAGGCATCCTGAAGAATGAAACCAGGTAAGTAAACCACCATCTGTTCCCGGCCCCTGAACTAGCTAGCAGTCACCTGCAAATGCCCCTTGCTCTTCTTGAGTGTCAAAATACCTCCTGAAGGGTGAGATTGGCTCTCCCATATCTCTGCACCCTTACCTTTTAATGAAAGGAGTTGAATTGAAAAGACAGCTCAAAAAAAAGAAAAGAAAAGCTCACAGAGCGCTTCCTAAGGAAACTTTGAGTTCACTGCCATTAGGTAATTAGGTATTCAGGAATGATTTAACCAAAGCCCGATCTCATGCTCACTGCATCCTACTGGTCATTACTCAGCAAGATGCTGCCGGCTTTCCCTGGAGACTTCCCCACCAGCCTGTGGCCAGGATTCTGCCTTGATCTGGGCACTTTCATCTCTTAGCTTGTATGTAAAACACAGTCCTCACCTACCATGGGCATATTGAATGAACGAAGGGGTGTGATCAGAGTGCCACAGACCCAGGGCAGGTTGTCTATAGTAGGGCGCATTTGCATTTCAGTAGCTGTAGCTGTGTGGCATCCTGCTCCCACGCCGGAAGTCTAGACATGAGAATTTTGTATTTGATAGACTAACTGCATGTTTTAACCACTTTACTTTCTCTAGGCTGGGAGACAAACAGCTGTGGGCTTGTTAGGGTCATTTGAAACACAATTGCCAAACTTCAGGGCTGGGTGGGGCTTTAGAGACAATCTAGTTGATTTATAGTTGAATGCACATGGCTCAGAGAAAAGTGACTTGCCCAAGATCAGAAAGGTGAGAATCCAGATCTGCTGTCTCTCAGTGTTTGGCTGCCCAGGAAGGGCTGTTTATGCATTATTGTTTCTTTGGAACTTGCTCTGACTGTGTTTTGGACTAATTACAGTATTTGGTTTTTCCAAATACTTGCCTTTGACAACTATTGTGCCCCAAAGTGTCAATTCTCAATAAATAGTAATTTAAAAAACCATCTCTAAAAAATATACATAATTTCCAAATGTATTTGTCCATTTCTAGGACAGAAGTAGATCAATTTTTGACAAAAAGAAGAGTCAGAGATCAGGCAAAGGGGGTAAGTGAGTGTGGAGAAAACATTCCTAGATTTTTCAGAAGATTTCATTATTGGATTTGTAAATCTGTGGAAAGAAGCTGCATGCCCTTCATTTGCCCTGGATGTTGTAAAGCCCCTTACCGTGAAGATTTGGTTATAGTTGTTTAAAGTGGTTCTTCTCTGACATGCGTATTGAGAGATCTTTTTTATAACAAGTGGTGGAGTCTTTTGGAGCTCTGGGTTGGGATTAGCTGAATAGTCTCTTTTCACCTAAACAAATGCATAAGCATCAATTTTTAATAACAATTGATAGTAATAATAATAGATATTATGAAGAAAAAAAATTGGCAGCAGTTTGATGGCAATTGTCTCTGGAGAGATGATAAAATTATTGGAGAGTCAAAGTTTATGATATGCGCATCTCTAATATTCAGATTTGCTATTGTTAACATGTAATATTTTTGCATCAAGAAAAATAAACATGAAAAAGAACAATCAATTAAGTACCATTTTCCTTTTCCATGAACTTAAATAATCATGGTCTGAACCTTCCAGACGGTTCTAACATGAATAGTGAAGGACTTGGAATTAAGGGTCCAACTTTCCTTATTTTTTTCCTTATGAATGATCATAGTAAGAAAAAAAAAAAAACCAAACAGGTGCCCTCTGCTCTTCTGGCTACCAGAACATCAAGGCTTCCACATTTTGAAATATTTGTGTATAGTCTTGTTCATAAAACTAGCTGCCATGTATTGGGTGCTGTAGATCAGGCTCTGTGGTAAGCACTTTGCCTTATGTCACTCTAGTTCTCATAACCATCTTGTCAGGCAGGTCCTATTGCTATCTTATATTGTAGAGGAGGAAAAGGAAGCTCAGAATAGCTGAGTCACTTTCCCGAGGTCACAGTGGGAGTAAGCAGAAAACCTGGATCTAACCCAGGTCTGTTGATTACTACAGCCCATGTTCCTAATCCTCAAGTGAAGGGCAAAGAAAATCACAACCATAACACTTACAAGCTGATGTTTCCCTGTTGTCTCCACTGGTCTTCCTGCTGCCATGGATTCTATGAGCCAGGAGACATCAAGGAGTTCTAGCTGTGAGCTGGCTTTTAGATTCTGTCCCTGCAGCCACTCCAGAACCTCTGAGCCCGAGTTGTTTTCCGCCACAATGTGGGTGATGGAATCACTGCAGAAGGCAAGGCAGCATTAAGGGCTGAAGGGAATTTCAAGTGAGGAGTGCTCCTCTTACCTCAGGGTGTTTGGAACATTCTGTCTAATGAAGAAAAATACATACTAGACCTGACCATAGGCACAGAGAATTTAGGCCTCCATGGAAGGGAATTCTGTATTAATTAAGTGTAGCCATGGTAGTCTGTGTTACATTAAGAAAACATTAACAAGATTGTGGTCTGTGAAAAACCAAAGTCCAGAGAAGATGGAAGATAAGAAATTGTTAGTAAAAAAGCACTCTTCTTGTGGCTTTGGTAGGCCATTTCATTTTTATTTTTAGAGGGCTTCAGCCTGGTGCCTTTCCAACTGACTGACTCTGACCCACAGTGAGAAACACATTTTATATCATGACCTAAAATAGAAAGAGACACATGTAGATATGCTTGTAATATCCCCTTAAATTGATCTCACAACCCATTAATAGATCGTGACCAGGTTTGAGGAAATACTGCTTTCCGTGTTTTTCAAAGCATGGTCTAGTGGTGGAGGATAGGTGGGAAGCTTTACTCCAGTAACCACTGAGCCCATACTATGTTTCAGCACGATCCCGGTATCTTTCATCCATCCACTCACTTAATACTCCCAAAGCTCCTCAAGGAAGTGTTAACATTATTCACACTTCCAAAATGGGGAAATTGAACAACAGAGTTCACGTGACACTCTGAAGGTCACACAGCTAGTAAATGGTATTGATCCTTTTTGATTGTCTCTTTCTGGGTCAAGTATATAATTTCTGGTTTTCAATAAGCCTTCACAGTCAGCATCATATCATTGGATCCAGTGTTTTTTAAGGTTTTTTCCATTCAAATCATCTATGAATCTGGGAGATAGTAAGATGCATATCTAGGCATCCAAGAGAAAAACAGAATTATTTTCTCTTGCCCACTTCTCTTCCTTGACTTCCTCTTTCTCTTTCTCCGTTTTTGGATTGACTCTTGGATTCACTGGGTGTTTTTTGGTTCACTGTTATATTCACAGCCCTAGGTTCCTTGTGATGGTGTGGTAGGAAGTTGGATACCAAAGAAGAAAAGGGAAGTTTCTGGATATTAGTATCTTATGTGAAGCAGACAGTTAATGATGTGACAAGACATGAGGCTTGGACAAGATCTGCAAGTGTTATGCAGAGAAGGAGAAGAGCTGGTGTGAGCTGGGAGAGGCAGGATGGCTTTGTGGAAGGAGGGGTTTGTGTCCAGTCTTGATGGATGGGGAGGAATAGGGACCTGGAAGGCAGAACTTCGGGCCCTCCTGGAAGAAAAGATTCAGAGACCAGAAGGAAAGTAAGAGAATGGGCTGGACCAGAGTGAAGAGTTTATGTTGGGAAGTAGTTGTAGACATGGCTGAGTCGGTTAGGACAACCATGTTATAGTAGGTCTTAGAAGCCTGGTTGAGGAGATTGCATATCATTTTCTGGGGTTGTGGAACCAGTGAAGGATTTCGTGAGCAGAACATGAATAGCCTCAGTATGTCATTTTAAAAGGCTAATCTGGGGGCATCTGGGTGGCTTAGTCGTTAAGCATCTGCCTTCTGCTCGGGTCATGATCCCAGGGTCCTGGGATCGAGCACCACATTGGGCTCTCCGCTCAGCGGGAAGCCTGCTTCTCCCTCTCCAACTCCCCCTGCTTGTGTCTCTCTCCCTGTCAAATAAATTTTTTAAAAAATCTTAAAAAAAAATAAAGAAAAATAAAAAAGCTAATCTGGTCCACACAGTAATTTGGAGGGGAGAGTGATGGGTGGGAAGGGTTGGGAGCTGCTTAGAATGAAATCATGAGGGGCGCCTGGGTGGCTTGGTTAAGCAACTGCCTTTGGCTCAGGTCACGATGCCAGGGTCCTGGGGCCAAGCCCTGTGTTGGGCTTCTTGCTCAGCGCGGATCCTGCTTCTCCCTCTCCCTCTGCCTGCTACTCGGCCTGCTTGTGCTCTCTCTGTCAAATAAATAAATAAAATTGTAAAAAAAAAAAAAAAAAGAAGAAGAAGAAGAAGAAGAAGAAGAATGAAATCATGACCACATGTGAGATGATTCTAACCCAGTCTGGCTCCTGTAGCACCAGGAAGGAAGGCAGAGGAGACATAGGAGGGGCCTCTGGCATTAGTTCCCCTCTAACAACTGAAGCAAAGAGAAAATACTACTTTCCCCTGTCTGTCACAGTACAGTAAAAGTGCTTTTGGTAGAAATAGGGATTTAAGAAGTCTGTTTGGGTGGGGAGTGGAAGTGAAATTTGTTTTAGGCATGCTACATGTGAAGGGCGGCAAGAGGGCCTACTGAGAATGTCCGGTTGTCGGTGGGGATGTGAGGTTGGCCTGGGAGAGAACTGGGGCGGGAGGCCAGAGCGGAGCCATCTGGATGGCAGGAGGCACAGGGGCCAAAGCAGAAGTTCTTTGTGGTGAAACCATGTCTGTCAAGAGTTGGGGGAGACAGCTCACTGCATCTCTGTTCTAGGTCCTCATCATTCCAAAAGTGACTCTTAATAAGCTTCTTGAAAAGTTCTTTATGTGCAGACTTTAAGAAGACAACAGAAGGGTTAATAGAGCTACACAGGAAGTGTGATTCCATCTAGACCTCTGACCTTTGGAAGGAAACTTTATTATTATACTATTGTTAATTATAGTATTTGTATTATAATTAGTATTAAGGTTCTGTCTTAACTTCAGGGTAGAAGGATGTGCTGAGGGGGAGCTCTGGGGCTCAGCTTCCAAATTCAAGCCCCTTCCCATCCACTGCTACCGCCACCCTCACTGTGGCTATCCCTGGGGCAGTGTGGCAATGTCTGAGCTCACACTGTTGGATGAGGACCGTATAATTTTTCACAGCATTCATTTTAGCACATTTCCAAATAAACCAGCCATATAGCCTGGAAGAAGACTCTGATTGAACTTCCAACCCCGTCTCGCTAAGCAGTTAGCAAACAAAACCAAACAGCAACAACAGGGACAATAATAGAGCACACACACAAAATCAAACAGGACCTCTTCAGCCATCGATACAGGGCTACCCAGAGTTCGGCACTGCTTATGCCTGGTTCCCACACGGTAAACACAGAAATTGAAAGTCAGCATTTAGAAAGTTTCATTGTAATTTAGCACTATCGTAGTAGCTTCTTGTAGGTTGTTTCTTGATGAAAGCATTGATCTGTAATGAAGTTTTTGAAAGCTGGTCCTTTACCACAAGTAACTTAAGAAACGTGGTCTGGAGAGTAATCTGCTCTAGCCAGTCTTCATCCCCTGTCTTCTTGAGTTGCCTGAGTTGGGCTCAGCTGCATCTAGCCTACCATGTGCTTCCTGCCTCAGGCTCATCCTGCGCCCTTTGCAGACCAGGCACAGTCTCTGTGCCTTTGCTCACTTTCAGTTCTGAGCCCTTAGCAACAGCAAGGAGAGCCACTGCCTCCCATGTGTTCTGCCGACAATTTCTTAGTGTCGTGTTGTGGCAGCTTTTCGTCTGTTTGCTGCTAGAGCAATTTTCTCTCCGCTCTGAGTATGCCAGTTTGGGAAATATTAATATATGGGAATATCACTATGTGCCAGACCCTATGGTATGCGTATCTCATGCATTCCCTCATCTAACGGTTAGTAACACTATGAGAAAAGAGACCTTGGAGACATTAAAAGTTCATCCAGCTGATAACTGCTGGAGCAGGGGTTCAGTCCCCGTTCTGTGCTAATCCACAGCCTGTGTGCGGGGCTACACTGAACTGCCCCCTGTGACTTTGTGCTTCTTCCACAGCGGTGGAGAGTGCTGCTCCTTTCCGCAGAAGGAATAACATCTGGAAGGGCATCATCATCATCAAAACCCCTGATTCCCTCCAAAGCACAGAAACAGAGGTCCAGTAACACTTCCTGTTGGCCATACTGCCCCTGCTGCTGCCACATGGAATTTGTGGTTGGTATTTTATGTCCAGTAGCATGTGGACTTCAGTGAGACTGCAGGACATGGACAGCTGTCAAAGGAAATCTGAAAGAATAGTTGCCATAGCTACACACCAAGATGGAGAAGCCACACGGAGGCTGTCAGGTTCTCTGAGCTCTGAATTTTAGGTGAATCTTACCTAAACCTCACAGAGAGGCAAAAGTGCTGAAGGGGAGCCCTGGGGGTCATCTTCCAAATTCAGGCCCCTTGCCATCCACTCTTACGTCCCCTGTCCCACCACTGCTCTCTCTTCTCGGGGGATGTCTCTGGACCCATCCCTGCCTCTAGCAGAGTAGCCAGAATGCCTGGGGACTTGCGGGGATGCTATATAAGGATCCATCAACAATATAACATACAGGTGTACCCAGAAGAAAAGACCAGAGAAGAATATTCCACAATACTCCAGACTGTTAGGAAAAAATAAACACACAAACACACACACACACACACACACGTGTTTATTCTCACTCAGTCTTCGCAAGTCTTACGAGGTGGGCAATATCATTTCAGATGAGAAAACCAAGGCTTGTGGAGGCTCTGTGAAGCCAGGATTCAAACCCAGCTGTGCATGACTCAAGCAAACTCTTAACGTTCTACTAGACTGTGGTTAGACCCCTGAGTGAGGTGTTGTTTGTTTTAAGTTTTTTTCCCTATATTTTCCCAGTTTCTGTCATGAACCATCTATCATCACTTTCTACTTAGGGGGAAAAATACACATGAATGTCATTTTTAAGGGCGAAATCTGGGTCTGGGGCTGAGGTGGTACCTGCCTTGGCCCTGGAGTCCTCAGTTCTTTCCTTATACTAAGAGAGGACAGAAGCCCCAGGCAACAGCCCCAAACTTCTCCCAAAGACCCCAGGGTGCTGTGGAGATGACTGTTCCTGAAATGTCAGTGGATTTCTTTAAGTGCACCTAGTCAGTTCGTTCTTTCTTTCTTTCTTTCTAAGATTTTATTTATTTATTTGAGAGAGAGAGTGAGAAAGAGAGAGCAGGAGAGGGGAGAAGCTCAGAGGGAGAAGCAGACTTCCCACAAGAGTCCAACTTGGGGCTTGATCCCTGGACTCTGATCCTAGGACCCTGGGATCATGGCCTGAGCTAAAGGGTAGACATTTATCCGACTGAGCCACCCAGGTGCCCCAAGTGCACCTAGTTTCTTAACCAGGGCCAATTACTAATATCTTGGATTAGGTTTAAGAGGGCTTAAACCAATTATAACAATTCTGAACTAGGATTTGTCCCTCGGCTTCTCATAGTGAAAAAGATTCTGAGTCTTCTCTTTCAACTAGTGCTCAACTAAATGTGCTTGGCTTGGCCCTTGGTGTCCCTGAGGGCAGGGACAATGTTATCATCGGCTTAGTTATTGTCTAGATGATAACTATACCTGGTGCCCAGCACATGGCCAGATTCAGAGCAACAGTGAATAGATAGACCATTGATGGAATGAATGAATAAATGAATTAATCAATAGCTCTAAGGGAAATAAACTCTAGTGTCTACCAGAGACACGCAAGAAGCTGGGTTAGAATTCAGATGCCTGGGCCCTATTAACAGATTCAAATTCAGTAAGTCTTACCTAGAGCCTAGGAATATATGCTCCCTTGGTAATTCTCATGTAGTCAGTTCTAGTTATTCATTGGTGCATAACCAGCTCTCCCAAAATGGCTTAAAAAGAGCAACAATTTTATTATACCTCACAATTTTATGGGTCAAGAATTCAGGCAGCTGTTGGGTATGGTGCCCATGGAGGTGTGACCCGCCATATGGCTCAGCATGCCTGCACATTGGTGAGGATGGCAGGGAGGCTGGGTTCCTGCATCTGTCACACTAAACACCTTCATGTGGCCTCTCTCAGAGGGACTCAAAAATCTTATGCAAGGCTGTGAGATCCAGGGAACAGCAGAAGCCTCAGGGCCCTTATGACCCAGCATCAAAAGTCACATAGTGTCACTCTATTGGTTGAAGTAGTCACAAGCCCTCTCAAATGCAAAGGAACAGAGACTAGTCCTTGCCTCTTCTTGGGAGCAACCATATTTCCAAACTACCCCGCAGCCCAAGAAGTATACTTTGAGAAGTGCTGCTGTAGAGAAAAGTCTTGAACTGCCCCCACACTGCACCTAGGGCTCAATGGCAGCCATGTTTCCAACATGGTACTCATTCCTCTGTAGGTATGTGAGACAGCTTTAGCAGGTACATAGCAGAACACTAAAAAGGCATATGTATTTATACCTACACATTAAAATTATGCATATCAGACCCATGGTTTTTATGGGTTTCACGGTTTTTATATGATTCCTTAGACAAGGTTAAATTATTTTTAACAATTCATCTTAAAGACAATTGAAGGAGACACAGTAAGTACATAATAACACATGTGGTAAAAGATAGTATAAGAATTGTGACTGTGGCATTCAGATGTCCAGAAAGCCCTGAGTTAATAGAATTAATTCACCCATTTTGGTTCTGCTTTTTTTTTTCCTGATAACTGTATCTTCCCTGTTCCTGTCTTTCTTTTCCTAGTTGGTCCTTCCTCACAGTACAATTAGAATCTTGGTAATCACAAGTTCCCTTGGCTGGTTTTGTATTCACCAGATAAATCGTTCTTTGAGCAAATATTTCCTGAAGCTACTCTGTATAAGAAAAATGTCAAAGGTCTGAGGGTGAGCTCTACAGGATGGCCCCCATGATGCCCTTGCCCTTGTGGAGCCAGTGAGGAAGAATTGGATGAGGTTAGTATTAAAGCCAAGTGGCAGAGCTGTGGCCAGCCCTATACCATGGATTACATCCAGGTACTGGGAAGGAAGTTCTGTCCTCTGGAAGGGTTTCCAGGGGTCTTAGGTCTTGGACGCAGGGAAGTGTAGGGAGAAGGGATTCAAGGTTGGATTACATCTTGCTTTCATCAGACAATATGTTCCAACGGTATCCTTGTGGGTGAATTAAGGAGGTCCGAGCAGGACGAAAGTATCATCCACTGGGTTTCTACTGCTCCAACAGTGGAACCAAGTGAGTGTTCGGCTGCTGAGGGGAGGCACCCTGGGTGCGACCCTTTCTAGCCACAGCTCTTTCTTCTTCGACATCAGTGGTTTAGGTCAAGACATAGTGGATTTCACTATTGTGTTCATAGAGGAGGGTCGATGACAGAGTTTTAAAATAGCTCAAAGTACTGAAACCAGGACTGAAATAAGAACATGACAGGCACTAGATTCTCATCCTCCTCTGGCTTGACCTAGATAATTTGAGGATTATGAAGTTGCTCTAAAATTTAGAATGTTAGTCATGGAATAAAATTCGTTACCATTTTCATGAATGTGCAAAATGCCCCAAATCACTTGACATCTCCCCTGATTTCTTTTTTTTTTTAAGATTTTATTTATTTATTTGAGAGAGAGGCAGTGAGAGAGGGCACGAGCGAGGAGAAGGTCAGAGGGAGAAGCAGACTCCCCGTGGAGCTGGGAGCCCGATGTGGGACTCGATCCCGGGACTCCGGGATCATGACCTGAGCCAAAGGCAGTCGTCCAACCAACTGAGCCACCCAGGTGTCCCTCCCCTGATTTCTATTTTAAGACCCAACTTCCTATGGGCCATTGACCAGCATGTCTTCTGAAATATAACATTAATATAACATATAATATAAGTGAAACCAATTCCAAATATAAGGATACAGGGCACATATGCTGGAGAATGAAATAGCTCCAGATAGGTCAGTGGGTTCAGATATACCATTTCTAAGCTATGGGTTCAGATCCAGCTAAAGTAGATGTCAGATTTTTCCTCAAATGTAATCCTCCTGGCAGCCAAGAATGTACTAGAAACTATGGAGATTTCTACCTGTTTTCAGAGCATATATATGTTTTTAGCTCCTCTTTTTTTGAATCTTATATACTAGAAAAGGAAGGGATAGTCTTCGTTATTGAGAAGTATCCTTTCTTTTAGATATCAACTTTCTTCATTTTTATTTAAAATATATACTTATTGTAAAAAAAATTGGAAAACATAATCCCTTCCTAATAACCCCTTCCTCACAAAAAGAACCACTTAAAAACATTTTGATAGGTTTCCTTCCTGTCTTTGTTATGTTTGTTTTTATCACTTGACCCAGTCCATATTGTGGAGACGGAATCCTCTCATTAGGGTTTTGCTGTAAGGGTCAATGGATCCAGCTTATTAACTATAGGACAATCACACTTTACATCTGTGTAACTGTTTTTTAACTTACCAGAGCACACTGATGTCTATCATCACATTTGGTGATTATCTCAGATAAAACAAACTATTTTTCAGGAAGCTAAGTTCATAGAGTGGGGAGAGGGTCTGGCTCCACACTGCATGGCCGGGAAGGGTCAGAGCCAGAATTAGAGATCTCTAGACTTCTTATCTCAAGACTTTTCCCTACCACACTTTCTATTGCCCTTTCCAATGAAAGACTATGTATCTGTGCACAGAAATTCTGTTTGAGAGCTGGGACTTCTACTTCCTGTGGTTTCTTTTTGAGCCATCACACACATTTGTGTTTAATGTGTCTTCTGGGCTGTCAGCCTGGGAGCTTTGCCACCATCATACACATGGGAGCCGTTTGCTCACCATGCACCACTTTCCTCTGTAGCCTGAGCCCTGCGCTTGGTCCTTGGCAGTGGGCATCGGATGCACAGAGCTGCCTCTCTGGCTCTGTGGCCAAAAGAAGAAACTTGCCTCCTGTGTCTCTCCAAGTACCTGCCTCAGCCACCGTGTCTGTACTCATAACTGCGCCTGTAACTCGTCAGCCCTTGCTGGAGGTGTGGATGTTTCAACCGAGAGCTTTCTATGTAAGTGGTACCTTGACCATCTGGCCATCGCTTTCCTGTCTGGCCCTTGTCAGATTTCTTTACTACAAAAAGCAGTTCCATATTTGCTGAGGCTTTCCATTTCTTCTTTTTAAATTTCCTTTTTTTGAAATTCTGGGTTTGAGCCTCTTTTCCTACATCATCTTTTCTTCCCCTAATTCCAACATTTTATGTAAGTCTGTAAGATTAGGTAGACTTAACAGTTAGGTGAAATCTACAATTCCACGGAAGGGATGTTATGATTTGGGGCTTAACATCCCAAATGAGATAGGGGTTTAAAATGAAAACAAGAGGCAGAGATGGGGAAAGGAGAACACACCAAGAAAAATCAGATGGAGGAAGAGACCATGGGAGACTCGAGAATTTCTGATTAGGGCATTTAGTAAAAAAAAAAAAAAAGTTTCTGTGATCTTGAATCTTCATATGAATTATGAATATTTTGCAAATCATTCATATGTTATTATTGACTTTTGACATACTTCTCTAGCAATTTGAAGTTGGCATTTCTTCATCAGGAAATGCTTGTCAATTTTATTTTTAAATATCGAAGACTATTTTTAAAATAAAAAAATTATTTTCACATAGAATTCTCACAGTTTTTCCTGAGAAAGTTGTGGTCAGTCTATTCCTTGGACAATCAAACCCAGCCAGTTGCTTTGATTATCCTTTTTCCATTGCAAGCCCCTGGCTGTTCTGTGAAGAGCTAATTTAACAGTTAGAAAAACAACAAGACTAATTGCTGGGATGAGTGGGGTTGTGCATGAATGAGTCTAGGGGGCCCAAGAGGTGGCTTCAGTTGCCCTTTTGTCTGTGCTCTGACCTCATCACTCTCAGCACCATGACTACCAGCCCTAGACAGAGCTGTCCTTGAATCTTTAACCAGCGCTCCTCACTCTGCGAACCCCACTGGGACAGCTCATTGGAAAAGCATGATCAAGGCCACATTTGGGTGCCTGTGGAGAGCCAGCAACAGTCTCTCATCCTAGCCCATCACAGACACTGGTCACCTTAGCACAGCCAGAGATTTAGTTTAATTGCTAAGAACCCAAACCATTCTTTCTGCCTCAGAGTAGCTGAAATTTTTTTTTTATTGAACTCAGTGGGGTTTTGTCCAGTTTAGTCAGGAACAAAATTGAGTGGTTTCAGCATTACATTTTCCAATTAAGTTTCTGTCATCATCCCTGGAAAACTCATCTCATAATGGTGAAAAGCAAAACAAGGAAAACAACCAACCAAACAAAACCCCCCCAAACCCTATCTTTTGGTGCCAACTAGTTTTAGTATAATTGTATCAGTCCCCACTCATCTTATTTTCCTTAATTACTTGGCTCAAATGTGTTCTTTGATTTCAAACCCATTTTTTCAGTGGGAGTATCACCTTTTCTGTATGTGGAAGAAAACACAATTTCCTTGGGTTCCAAAGAAGCTGTTCACAAAAGCCCTGCTTATTCACAAAGTGAAATCAGTGATGTCCTACCTGAGCTCATCTTCAACCCTGAATCCTTTCCTTTGTGCCAGCTCCATGAGGAAGGCTCTACGGGTGGTTCCCATTTTCTTCTCCAAAATGTAGAGGACCAAATCCTGAAATTTGATGTCATGAGGAGGACAGACCATTGAGGCACCCATTTGCCTGGGCCTCTTCTTCCTAGGGCCCAAGTGGACCATTTGTAAAGGATTCCTGGGAAGAGACATCTGAGGTTTCTGTCTGTGCCATCAAGCAGTGTCTCCAGAAGTGAGGGAGAGCTTGCCCTCCTTCATGAAGAGTTCTGATGTCATTGTACTAGAAGATTCTCATTCAGGGCAAGGTTTCCTGGGCTCTGCTCTGCTGACAACTTCCTGCTGAAGAGCAATGAAGAATGTTTATCTCTGTCTAGCTCATTTGTTCAATGTGGAAATCATAAAGGAAACAGTAAATTAACTTTGCTTTCCTGTGCATTATCTTACCAGATCCTTAGAATAACCTCATGAGGAAGGTAGGGAAGCATCTTTACTCCCATGTTAGCATCTATCTATCCATTTATTAGTCATTCATTCATTCAGTCATTCATTTAGGCCCCTCTTGTCTTTATTTTTTATTCGTTTTTGCATCATTGCTTACATTCTCTTCCAACTTGCTTGCATTCTCTTAGGCAGTCATTATAATGCATTGGATTTCTATAGTTTCCATGAGTGTTATATGTTTTGTGTAGTTGTTTTGATTTTACGTAAGTGGCACTGTTAAATTTCTCATTCTGCTGATCACTTTTTCACTCAAAAAAGTGGATCAGATCCCTTCACATTATTCTGTGTTCTAATCTGTTACCTCTAATTGCTCCACAGTAGTTCATTATGGACATTTTAGCTATGTTGGTGCATTTTGTAAGTGAGGAAACCAAGGCTCAGTCAACTTACTCAAGATCACAGGGTAAGAAGCAGAACCAGGTCTTAAACTCAGGTCTTCAGACTCCAAATGTTACATATCTCAGTTTTCTCAGTGAACTAAGGTTGCCTGGAGAATAGTCTATTATGTAACTCTAATATTGATCTTTTGGGATGGAATGTGTTGATCTTCAGATTAGAATTACTGCCATAAAAAGACATTTTCATAACTTATATGCAAAGTAAAACTAGTGTCTCTCATCAATATACTTTATAGGTCTCATTTCTCACATCTGCTATGTGGTCAAGGCAAGCACCTACAAGCCTTAGCTGATTGAATCCTCATAATACCACCGTCTGGTAGGTACTAGCATCCCCACTGAGGTCAATACCTTTGTCAAGGTTGCAGAGCGAGTATATGGTTATAGGTAGGGAATGATCAAGCTAGAACTTAAACTCAGATTTGTCTGCTTTGAAAGCCTGTGCTCTTAACTACGAAGAAACATTTCTCTGTGCATGTCTTCTCCAATAAAAAACAAAGTTCTGGTCAACCATTTGCTATATTATTTGAGACTTTTGCTACCTCCAAAAGTGCATAAGCTCCTCACAACATTAGGGAAGAGTGATGTGACAATTGCCTTCAAGCATTTGCAAAATTGTGTTGTCCAAGAGAGCCAGATCAAAAATCTCGGGTGGAACTTACAGAGTAGTAGATTTTAATCTCTGAAAACATGAACTTTTTATTAACTAGAGCTGTCTAAAAATATAGGGAGGTTGCATTATACAGTGGGATATTACAGGTTGTGAGAAACGTTCAAATGGGATCCAAACGGTTGTGCAGTGAGATGTTACAGAGAGACTTAGACATCTGGTAAGGACCTTTAACGCCATTCTAGTATTCTGTGATTGTTTACTAAAGACAAAAATCTGAACCCTGGAGCCCACTTTGGACCTCACCATTAAGTGTCTGGTTACTGATGTGCTGAGCGTTCCGTGTGGGAACACAGTCTTAACTACCAAGCGGCCCCACAGCATGGAGAAGCAAGACTCTTGTAAGAGCCTGGGGTTTTTATGTTCATCCCCATGGCATGGCCAGAGAAAGAATGGGTGTCACCTAAATGGCAGAGGAGATGGGAAACAGGCACAGAGACATGGCCGAGAGCTCAAGTTCTGAAGGCAGGTTGCTGGCCCAAATCCCGTGTCCATTTTTTTGAGCTGTGACCTTGACCACCTGGCTTCCTTCCCCAAGCCTCAGGTTTCCCCCTTGTAACACAAGGGCTAACTGAGATAACCCACACAGCCTGCTGAGCAGAGTGCTTGGCACAGAGGAAGCACTTCAAATAACTGTCAGTTGGTAGTAATTTGGTTTTTTGTTTTTAGAGAAGAGCCAGTTGGATCTGAAATCAGATCTTTGTTTTATAAAACTACAAAATCATCAAAAGATGATGTTAACCAATATTTTACTTAGTCTGCTTTGAATCACTGGTATTGAGAAAATTACCACAAAAATTTAAAATGTGATGATGGCTGTCTGGTTATCAGGCTATTGTCTCTCAGCCCTGAATCTACTCTTTTTATGATGGGGTCTATGAGGTTGGGGCTGGGACAGCGCCAGTGCCTGGTCAGCTCACTCTGTGCTAGGGTCTACCAGTAGGGGGTACTAGAGGGACACTGCAAGACTTGACAGAGGGGCAGGTTTTGATCCTTTTGGTTGGCTTGCTGATAACTCCTGGTCTTCTCAGTAATGGTTTTTCACTCTGGCTACAGCTGCTGGTTCCACTCTGCAACATTAAAAAAAAAACAAAACGATTTAAGTTATTTATTTTGAGAGAGAAAGAGAGAATGAGAGCATGAGCAGGGGGAGGGGCAGAGGGAGAAACAGACTCCCTGCTGAACAGGAAACCTGACATGGGGCTTGATCCCAAGACCCATGAGATCATTACTTGAGCCAAAATCGAGTGCATTGCATAACTAAGCCACTCAGACCTTTTTTTTTTTTTTTTTGGTAAAACCAAGCATATCTTCATCATGTCCTTCAGAGATACCAACACCAGCCAGACACATGTCCTTTTCAGGGGTCTGAGTCTTCCTGTGACGTACAGGGCAGCATCCCCTCCTCAGAGATCTGTTGTCACAGCTCCACCGAGACTCCCTGCTCCACGTGTGAGATTCCAGTAATCTCAATTAGGCCTCTTTGTCCCCACATTCCTAGAGGCAGGCCATGCTCCCTTCAGTCACTCTCTGACTTATCTCAATGTCCTTTTGCTTTTCAGTCTTCAAACCTGCCTGTCAAACCAGTCCCTTATATTAAATTCTTTTTGTTGAAATACCTAGTGTGTTTTCCTTTTTCCTAACTGGACCCCGACTGATATACCATTCAATTAAAGTGAGGCATAGGAGATGAGGACCCACCTATACTTCTGGAGCATACTCTTTCTAGAAGGAACTCTGACAAAAAAAATCTTTAAGATATCCAAATCCCCTGAACCAGCATTTTCATTTTGTTAGGAAAGACAAATAAAAATACGAACGCACTAAGATGTTCATTGCAACCTTTTGCAGAGAAAACTTAAAACAACATAAATGTCCAATCACAGCGAGGGCGGGGGTGATAAAGTATAAGAGGATATTGTGTAGCCACTAAAATCACGTTATGAGAAAATACTTTAAAACATGGGTAGGGCGCCTGGGTGGCCCAGTGGGTTTAGCCTCTGCTTTTGGTTCAGGTCATGATCTTGGGGTCCTGGGATTGAGTCCCGCATCGAGCTCTCTGCTCAGCAGGGAGCCTGCTTCCTCCTCTCTCTGACTGCCTCTCTGCCTACTTGTGATCTCTCTCTGTCAAATAAATAAATAAAATCTTAAAAAAAAATGGAGACTCTCCAACCACAACCTAAAAAAAAAAAATGGGTAAATGGGGGCTCCTGGGTGGCTCAGCCATTAAGCATCTTTCTTCAGCTCAGGTCATGATCCCAGGGCCCTGGGATGGAGCCCCACATCGGGCTCCCTGCTCAGTAGGAAGCCTGCTTCTCCCTCTCCCACTTCCCTTGCTTGTGTTCCCTGTCTCGCTGTGGCTCTCTCTGTCAACTAAATGAAATCTTAAAAAAGAAAATAAAACATAGGTAAATGTTTGCAATCTGATAATTGTAAAATCAGCCTACAAAATTGTAATTACTATGTGGCATCAATTTTTACAGAGAAGACTAGGAAAATATATGGCCAGCCTGATATAATGGTGGATATCGCTGGTTGTCAGTTTATGCGATTTCCGTTTTCGTCTTTGTGCTTTTCTGTATTTTACAAATTTTCTGTAATAAACATAAATCATATTTTCCACCACAAAAACAAAGGACTTAAAAAAATTACCTTGCGTTAACACAATGTGGCTGTAGTGGAAGCTGTGATTCAAAGGTAGTGAGGTGGCTCTGAGTAAGCTAAATCACAGGTAAACATGTTTTCTCATAATTACAGCACAGGGCTGAGTGACAAACCCCTTTATATTTTATGTGAAAGTCCTGTCTCACTGCCAGGCAAGACTCCACTGAGGAATGGGAGGGGCTGTGTAATTCCGCCTGGTTTATGTAACTTACCGAAGCGGACTCTGGGGAGGAAATCTGTGGCTTCTAGGTCCTTTTTCCTGCCTCTTGGGATCCTTTTCAGTGGTATCACGTGACCTGTGCTAGGATGACAGTTATGAGAGCTGAAGCCATTATCGTGGCTTGGGGAAGGGAGGTGTGAAACTTCTTAGCCTCACCTTGAAACAGGTCTGAGTATACTGATGTCTCATTGTTATTTCAGGAATTAAACTAAATTGTGCTCGTAGTAAGAGTGCCTGGAAAATCATGAACCACTGTACAAAGGTTAGTTGTTCTTGTTGTTCTCATTGACACTGCAGCTAATGGCAGGAATTGATTAATTTCCTCTTACTGAGCCATCATTTTCTGAAGCTGTTTGCACCAGATGTTGAGCACACCCTTGGTCCGGTATATGGGTCAATCAGCCCCAAATCTCTGTGGCTGAGCCCAACAAAAGTTCATTTTCTCTCATGCTACTTTTTGGTAGAGGGTTTTTCTTCACTCATGACTCAGGCTGATGGAAGCTTTTCATCGTTTTGTACCTGTACTGTCTGGATGATGAAATTTTCTTAGTCACCATGGCAGAGAAGAGGGCACTGGGGGGTCTTACATAAGCAAGTAAGTTCTTTGTCTCAAAAATGGTACATATGACTGCTGGTCATAGCCCATTGGTCAGAACTAATAACATGATCCCACCTAAATGCATCAGGGTTTGGAAATGCAGGGGAGCACTGGGAATTTGGATTTGGGGGGAGCATTCCTGTTCCTGCTATGCCTAGGATCAAGCTAAGTGCTCATTGATGGTTCTGGAGATGCCCAGTCAATGGGATGTTACTGCATCTACACTAAAGCCATGGCAGAGATTAAGGAGGACCAGAGCCTTAAGGAGGACCAGACCACACTGTCCAGTAGTCAGACCGTTCTTGGACCTCCTAAGAATTCTAACCTATTGGTGTGGTCCTGGGGATAAGAAGATCTGATCTCTCTGAAATTATCTCTATACCAACTGTTCCACCTTTCAAGCAGTATATAGAGGAGAAAGTCCTTTATCACATGTCAAAGTCTATCCTAAATTTGGGTCAGGTGCCCTCCCTGCTCGAAGTCTTCTGTGCCTCTTCCCATGAGAGCATGGGTCACTCTGTATTGCAGTGCTCTAATCCCCTGTGCGTACCTCCTGTTGGGGCAGGACTCATGTAGGTTGTATTCACATCAGAATTCCCAGCTCCTAACACAACACCTTGTATAGTAGACACCAATTAAAGGAGAAGAAGCTAGATACCAAATGTAAGTTGATATTATTATTACTATTATTAAGCTTCTATGCTGTTTGGGTAACTGTGATGTGAATCTTCTGCCATGACCACCCTTTTCTACCCTACCCATTCCTGAGTAAATGTCTCTTCAGTATGAGCAAGTATAATACATTTGTTAAGGAGCCAGACTATCTGAATTCAACACCCAGAGATTTATGAACTGTGTGACCTTGGGCAAGTTACTAAACCTCTATGGCTCAATTCCCTCATCTGTGCAATGGGGATTATAATGATTTCTATCTTATCGGTGGTGGTTAGGAGAACTAAATAACCACTTCAAAGAGTATTGGCATGCAAAAAGTCTTCAGAAGTATTCACTGTTCCTGTAACAGCCCAGCCTTCTTGTTCCCCTTCCCTTCTCTGTCCCTTGCTGTCCTTCCCCTGAATCCCTATACACTTGAGAGGTATTTTCTCAGAGTACTTCCCACTGGCCTTTTGATGTCCCTAGACTCCACCAAAAGTGGTATCAGATCTCAAAGAGACTAAAGGAGTGCCTGCCATAATTCCCAACATGGGTTCCAAGGAACACTAATCTCATGAAGTGTTCTAGGCCAAACAAAAAGTTCTTTAGTGAATTAAGTTTAAGAAAGCCAGACAGACTTTATACAATTTGTGTTAGAATGTGAACATTTTTGAGAAAACCTTGCGATCAAGAAACCTTTTAAATTTTGTTTAGCCCCATGTATTCCCAACTCACTTGTGTTTTTGTTTGTTTGTTCTCTAGAACACTTGCAGCATCTTGTTGAACACAGCAAGTGTTGATGACTACATATGCACTAACCCTGGGGGCCTGGAGTTAGGCCTGGTAACCGCCTGCCACTCACCAGGTATGTGATCTTGGGCAAGTCGCTTCACCCATGGGATTCTCAGCCTCCAATTTGTAAAATGACAATTATGGTACCAACTTCATTGCACTGTAAGTGAGGAATAAGAGAACATAAACATGTTCACCTGGCCCACTGGGGCTAGTCCCTATTCTACTCTTGCTTTCACCCTGCCTCTCCCAGAGGCTGGCGGACATGGCTGGTGCTCGGCTTGGGTAGGCAGGGCCAGACTGCCGGAAGGAACACACCTGGTCATTGACTGCCATTGTCACACTCCTAGGCAATGCTGCCCTTCTTAGCTTAATGTTGACTTGTTCCTCCATTTTGGATAATACTTGATCTCCTTATGATCCTTCTTAGAGACCTTTATGAGTGTGAGCGTATGGGGCGGGAAAGAAGGGAGAGGGTGGTTTGGTGGAAAAGTGGGCCTCTTCTCCTCAACATTATTTTTATCCCTAGCGGTCCCGTTGCTCTGTTTTTGTAATTTAGAATAAGTCCGTTTGTGAGAGAAAACTTCTGCTTCCGGTAGTTTTATTTTCTTTTATATATCAAATATCTTTTCACCTACTCATTTCAGCTGTAGGACTGGGAACTCTGCCATCCCCAAATGTGCGGCAGGGTTTTGTTTTGGTTTTTTACCGAGCACCAGTTTCCTCTGCCACCTCAACAGCTGTGCTTGGTTCTTGGCAACGGATGTCTTCTGGAGCTTTGAAGAGCCTCCTTGGAAAAATTTGTAGAGCTCCTTGAATGACAAAAGTCTTAGAAAATGTGCTTCTTGCCCCTGAGAAGCAATCTGTAGCTTAGTTAATACAAGGAAACTCCATATTTCAGTTATGATTTGGGATTTCACCTTTGTCTGCAAGGTGAGAAAGGATGGAAAGAACAAGGAAATTGGTGGAAACAGCAGCTTCTTTGTCCTAGTATTTATTCAAAAATGTTTATTAAACTCCAGCTGTGCACAAGATGGTGGGTGAAAGCCTGGGTAACCAGCATGGAGAGAGAAAGCACAGGTACTTGCCTCAATGGAGAGTTTAAAAGATAGTTGGATTTTATTTGCAAAGAATTGGGAGCCATTTGAGCAAAGGCAGAATGCAACAAAATGGTGCCTTAGGAAAATTAATCAGGCAATAATGAGTGGACGGATGGAAGGGAAGAAATTAGGAGACATCGTGATAATCTAGGCATGAGGTAATCAAAGACTGAACTGGGGAAGCCTAAGGAATTCTGAACAGAGCCTGAAGGGAGAGCCACAGGAGCTGATGACTGCACCGTTGGCCACTGGATGGGGCGACCGGGGTCACTAATGGCCCGTGGACACCTGGTGAGAAGTCCTTGGTACTGCCAGTCCTCAGATGATTTCTAAGTCTTTATCTCCAGCCTATTCCTCTCTCTTGAGTGCCAGGCCCATTTAGGTTCCTCTTACAGGTCTTACTCAAAGTGCCTAAAACAGAACTACAAGCCCACACTCCCCAAACTGCTCCTTCATCTCTTCCCCAGATCCTTTTAATCATCTCCTTGTCACTTGATGGTGTTTCTGAGATAACCAGTAACATCTCTGTCCCCTCTGCATGACATACCAGCAATAAGGACAGGGGGTAGATAGGCACCCAGGATGAATGTTAGACAGCTGCCTGGCAAAGTTCCAGAACATTTAGCCTTTGGATTTCGTCAGCAGGCACTGGCTGGCTCCACCATGCCACCACAACACCATCTGAGTCACTAGATGAGCTTCATTTCTGTAAACAGGAGAATGGAGCTCGGGTCTTTAGCTCCTACCTTCGGGACACTTAAAAGGTCATTGAGAACTTTTACGATATCGTCACATTATGATGATGGAGTAGCCATCATGGTCCTCTGGAAAGGTGTCAGGTTTTATGAAGGCCTTCAGTGGCCATCCTCATGCTCATTCTTCAGAGAACTGGAGGACATTGAAGCTGCGCCTCTTACAGTCTCCTGCTGGCAGAATTCAAGGAAGAGAGGGGAGGGGCCAGAATGATGCTCACAGAGGACGGAGCCTGCCATTCCAGAGTGAGGAGGGAGGCACCAGATCTCTGAGAGCGCTGAACGCGGGCGCTGAAGTCGGCACCAGGAAGCTAGGAGAGCTTCTGATCAGGACAGTGGCAGGAGCAAGTGAGCCCAGCAGTGAGGTGTAGAGCATCAGAGGGGACTCCTCAGACATGTGGAGATCCAGAGCTCCAACTCTAGCTGTGAGACCACTGCAGTCAGTCAGTAGAGAGCTGATGAAAGCTGAAACTGGGGCCATTCATTCATTCATTCATCAATATTTATTGCTTGCTACTCTGTTCCAGGAACTCTTCTACTCAATAAAAGAACAGAGTCAATAAGCCGGAGTATCCCTGATCTCATGGGATTTACATTCTATTAAAGAGAAACAGATAATCATACAATTAATAATGAACTAGAGTAGGCCAGATGGTGGTAAGTGCTATGGAAAGACTCGAGTGGATAGAGGGGGCAGTAGGGGTGGCAGTTTTAACTAGGACTATCAGAAGGCCTCACTGAGGAGGTGACATTTGGGCAAAGACTTGAAAGAAGCTAATGGCAGTGGGCCTGGGTACTGAGGGCAAATGGGACAGAAGGAGGCAAATCAGGAAGGAACGACTTTGAAAAGAAAGAATCTGGAGTCATTTAGACAGTGAACTGGAGGACAATAGGATCACAGCCAAAACTGTAAATGGGTAGAATTAAACCAAATTTGAAGTGTGTTTGGCCTTTATGGTTTGAAAAGAGTCAGTTGAAGAGTTCAGTTATTCTATATCAGATTTTATGGGGCCAATTCTGTGCTGTAACAGTATTTATAAATCTAGGGATTTGAGATGGTCTCAGGTCAGAAGAGTGGAGAAGCAGAGGCTGATGTTAGCAGAATGCTTCAAATTCCCGGATGCTCCTTGTCCCTTAGGAATGGACTGTTCCTCCCTCCTACTGTAAACATTACTACAGTCACAGATGTCCCTGCCATGGCTGCTAGCTATGCTGCCTACAGCCGCCTTTCAGGTCTGAGGCACATGTTTCCTCCCCTGCAGGGAGTGCTTCGAGCTGGTGGCTTACTGCCAAAGGGAGCCACCTGGCCTAAGGGCAGAACCCTCCCCAGGGGACAGCCACATCCAGTTACTGGTGGTGGGGTGCAGGGCCAGTTATGAAGGCCAGACCATCTTGTTTCAAGGGGTGACAACTCTGAAGTCATCCCCACTGCCCCCAGCTCCAGAACATACTATGGGATCAGCTGAGGCCTGGGTTCTGTCTACACTGTGGAACAACTGTCCCCTCTACTTGGGTACTTCCTTCACCCCCAACAGCTGTTGATCCCACCGGCATCCCTGACAGGCTTCCTGCACACAAACCCTCATTTCAGGATCTTACAAAATTGTCCTAAGAACACGCATTTGACACTTAACCTATTTTGATTGTCTTCTAACTACCTTTCTTTTAAGATAAGCAGTGCTTATCTTCCTACTGAGGTTTTAACCTTCTCCACGATCAGGAGACCACCGTTGACCTCTTTGTATATCCCAGGGGGTGTAGAACTTGTCCTTGTGGGAAGGTCACAGTTCCTAATGACAGGCTTAAGAAGCTTTCTTCTTCTATCCAGAGAAGCCAGTGAGAACTGGTGCATAGAAGAGAATAGCTCAGGCCCACAAATGTTTGTGTCAAACCATTTCTCTAAAGCTGGTTTTGCTGGGGATGTAGCCAAAACCCTTTTATTCCCTGCCAGGAAGTGAAAGTCTTTTATCACCACCTGGGAGGAAAAGGGGGTTCAACCGCTCAGGCTTAGTAGAAACAATCTCACATTGGTGAATAGGGGATAAAACTCAGTTCTGGTTACAACAACTTTGAGAAATTTATACTGAATGGGTATTTCTCAAAGAGAATAATTTAGGGAGAGGGGGGCAGGCACTCACTTTTGCCATGTTAACCTTTTCTCATGAAAGTTTGTGAGCAATTGTTTACTTTTTAAAAATAACAGAAAATTTCATATTCAATATTTTTAAATTCTGGAGACTATAGTTCAGCTTTGAGTTATATGCTGAGTGATGTAATTATATTTGATCAAAGTGTTTTAACTTGTATAAACTTTATGCTATTGTGGTGCAAAAGAGCCTGGTTCCTTTCAAAAATTTTCTGGGGTGGCAGGTTACTTAGTCTCAGAGGAAATAAACCTTTGTCTGAGCTCTACCAAAAAAGGCAGAAGAGAGTCCGACCTAGAGAACTTCAGCTGAAGTTCGCCTCAGCTTGGTGGGAGGACACAGGGAGAGAATAGGGAGAGTTCCAGAAAAAATCCAAGAAAGACCGGAAGCTCTGAGAGGAAAATTCACTAAATTATAGATGTTAGAGCCTCCTGGGATACCGGGGCATGGTATGGTGGGTGTCTTAGTCAGTTTGGGCTGCTTATAATAAAAATACCATAGACTGGGCAGCTTAAAAAAAAAACCAAGTTAATTTCTCACAGTTCTGGAGGCTAGAAAGTCTGATATCAAGGTGCTGACCAATACAGTTCCTGGTGAAAACCCAGTTCCTGGTTTGCCGATGGCTGCCTTCTCACTGTATCTTCACATGGCAGAGAGATCTTTAATTTTTTTTCTCATAAGGATACTAACCCCATGGATAGCTCCACCCACATGACCTAATGGCCACTCAAAGGCCCCACTTCCAAATACCACCACATCAGGGATTAGGGCTTTAGCATGTGAATTTTGGGGAGACACATTCAGTCCACAACAATGGTAAAAAATAAAACCAAAATAACACTGTTTGTTACATGCAAACATTGCTACGTAAATATTTGTTCTCTACTGAGAACTTTGGTTCATATCCCTGGCTACAGTAGAACTACTTGAGGTTTTTTTGTTTTTGTTTTTTTAAAGATTTACTTATTTATTTTATTTTAGAGAGGGGGGAGGGGCATGGGAGAGTCTTAAAGCAGAGTCTGCACTGAACATGGAGCCCAACGTGGGGCTCGATCTCATGACCCTGAGATCATGACCTGAGCCAAAACCAAATGTCCAACTCTTAACCGATTGTGCTACCAAGGTGCCCCAAACTATCTGAATTTTTAAAACATTGGGAACCAGGTTCCATCCCAGGAAAATGGAGGCTGAATCTCAGAAGGTGGTGGTAGGCCGAGCATCCATCGTTTTCACCAAGCACCACAGTTACCCTGCTGTGCTGCCAAGGCTGAGGCAACTGCTGGTTTAGGATTTCACTGTGGATGGCTGCCGTTGCTAACTCCACTTTGTCTGCCTTCGTAGAAAGCTGAAACGATATGGAGACATAGCTCCTTTCTTACTCCCTTTTGATATTTGGACTTGTTAAATGAAATCACTACTTTTTTTTTTTTTTTTTAGTTGACATATAATGTATTCTTTGTTTCAGGGGTACAGGTCTGTGATTCATCAGTCTTATACAATACACAGTGCTCACCATAGCACATACCCTCCCTGATGTCCATCACCCAGCCTCTCCATTCCTCCACCGCCTCCACTGCAGCAACCCTCAGTTTGTTTCCTGAGATTAAGAGTCTGTTTTGGTTTGTCTCCCTCTCTGGTTTCATTTTGTTTCATTTTTTTCCTCTTTTCCCCTATGATCCTCTGCCTTGTTACTTAAATTCCACAAAGCAGTGAGATCCTATGATAATTGTCTTTCCCTGATTAATTTATTCCCTTAGCATAATATCCTGTACTACCAACCACATCATTGCAAATGGCAAGATTTCATTTTTTGATGGCTGAGTAGTATTCCATTGTATATATATATACCACATCTTCTTTATCCATTCATCTGTCGATGGACATCTGGGTTCTTTCTGTAGTTTGGCTCTTGTGGACATTGCTGCTATAAACATTCGGGTGCACGTGCCCCTTCAGATCACTACATTTGCATCTTTAGGGTAAATACCCAGTAGTGCAATTGCTGGGTCATAGGGTAGCTCTATTGTCAACTTTTTGAGGAACCTCCCTACTATTTCCGAGTGGCTGCGCCAGCTTGCATTCCCACCAGCAGTGTAGGAGAGGTCCCCTTTCTCCACATGCTCACCAACATCTGTTGTGAAATCATTACTTTTAATGTTTTCCTCAACATTCCTTACAACTTAAACTCGCTCCACCCAGCACTTACCAGGCAGCCTCAAGCAGGGCTTTGGGAGAAGGCATTCTCGTCATTTGAGTCATAGTTCCACTTTGTCAGCACGACGTGAGCCAGTGGCCACATGCTTCTCCCCTAGACCCAGCCGCCATCTTGTTCTGGAGTTATCCAAGCAGAAAGAGAGTTACTTAATGGGACAATTTAGATTGGGCTGAGATGGCCAGATGGGACTAAACTTTAGTTCTTTTCCCACATTCCAGCAAGAAGAAAGAAAATCATCTCTTCTCTTGACAAAATAACAAAGCTCACATTCTCTCTGTATGCACAAGGTGAGCGATGTTGCACCCTGACACATTGAGCTTATAAATCCATTTGCATATGCTCCTGGGTATATACACATCCACACACTGTAAGGCAAGGTAAGGCAAGGCCCTGTGAACAGGTTCCTAGAACAGGCCAGCAGTGGGCAGCATCTGGCATCAGGGAAGATAGGCCAGCTTCTTGAAGGCAAATCCTGACACAGACGTATGTGAAATGCTGCAGAATGAACCCCATCAGTGGTGCTGTTAACATGCCAATTTGCCAGGAGCTCCCCCAGCTGTTTAGTGAGCTGGTCAGATACAACTGAGCTTCATTTCAGAGGACTTACCCCATGCATGGAAGTTCTAGTTGTTTCCACTTGGTGTCAGTATTTTCTGTCTTAGTAGGTCTCTGGGTAAAAATTAAGCAAAGTTCTATTGAAGAAAGTCTAGAGCATTTGGTTGTGAATAAATTACTTCACTTAAAAAAATGTTTCATATGCTTCCCCTGGTTTCACAACTCTTGCAGCGCAAGAGGGTAATTGTGGTGCTTGGGAAAACCATGTATGCTCAGCCTCCCTTGGCTTGGAATGGAGCCTGGTCCCTGATATTCTGAAAATTCAGATAGTTGTTCTTTGTAGCCAGGGATATGGCCAAAGTTCTCAGTAGAGAACATATAGTTATGTGGCAATGTACAGTTGTAGCAAGCAAGCAGGATTTTTGGTTTTGCTTTTGTTCTAGACCGAATATTTGTATTTTCCTGAAACTCACCCCTTCACTTCCTGCTTTGTAATTTCTTTTTTTCTCTATGCAGGGAAAGGGCAGCATCTTCTTTATCCACAAAGGCCCGCATGGGATTACCCCATCCATTCATTGGCTCAGCAAATTTTAGGGATCTCCATTGTGTCACATGGGTTCTTCCTTTTACGGAGCTTTTGGGATTTCGGATGGCAACCTAAAAGGGCAGAGGAAGCTGCTGGAGGCAGGGGTTCTGTAGGGAAAGACGTGGGTTCTGGCTTTGAGCCTGGATTGCCGCTTAGCAGCTGTGTGGACACAGGCAACTTAACTTCTCTGAGCCACAGTCCCCTCATACATAAAATGTGCATATTATACAGTTTCTTCCAGTTTACCAGGAAAGCCCTTTCCCACACTGAGACTCTGAAAGGAAAACAAAATTCATGTTCTCCTTTAGTTTTTTTATAGTTTTATTTTCATGGTTAATCTTTAATCTGCTTGGAATTTATTTTTGTGTAAAAGTGGGGTATTGGATCCAAGTTTCTTTCCCCCAAGTAGCTTCCTAGTTGTCCTAGATTCCTTTATTAAATAATCCATATTTTCTCCACTGATTTGAAACCTACTTAAGTTTTGAAAGGAGGTCAGAGACTTCTAAATTTGGCAGCAGGAGGATATCCAAGCTGCAAGACTTTAGATGAAGCTTGTAGCTCTTTCTGAATTGTATCTCTTGTCATTTGGAAAAAGAAGAAATACAGGTGCATAGTTCTGAAAATGTAGTTCAACAACCAACTGTGTGGGAGAATGGAAAGAACACAGACTCCCAGGTCAGAAAACCTGACTTCATTTCTGTTGAGTAATGGTGGGCCAGTAATTTAACTGCTCTGTGCCTCAGTTTTCTCCTGTGTAAGATGGGTCTAGTAATAGCATCTATGTCATACTATATTGTGAAGTTCACATGCATTAATATATGTGAAAGAGCTTTATAAGCTATACCGATCTGTGGGCACATTTGTTATTTGAAGTTTTACAAGTTGGTACAGTATTGCCAGTTAATTTAGGCAACACAGTTCTAGATTTTTCAATTTAGTAACCTTCTGGAAATCCTTCCAACTTCTTTGGAGATGGTTAGCTTCTTTCTCCTTACTGGTGAGTGTTGTGGGTTTGCTGCTTTTTTGCTTATTAGTCTGTTTTCTGACAACATTTGAGTAGAGGAAGGAAAAGAAGACTAGGAAGTTAGATCATCCATTGGGTTTTGAGGGAGAAGGAGGTGAATCAGCAGGAGTGGGGGGGGGGCTTGGTGGAGGAAGGGAGAACCAGAAGGAGAGTGAATGCATTTATTTGCAACCTTGTAAATATAATTATTTCCTAGAAAATGTTAAAAACGTGCTGTTTTATAATTTACTTTACAACAAAGTTTTGTGGGCAGTACAGAATAAAGGCTGAGCATCAGGCAGTATAGTGCTTGGTCGGAGTCCCTTGTCTTCTTAGGGTGCCCAGCTTCCTCATCTCTGAAGCAGCGATACTCATAAATGCAGGCCTCATGCTCACGTGAGACTAGGTTGAAGACTAGAGTAGGCAATTGAGGAAGAAGTGTAAATATATGATGGTGGCTTGTGTTTGCCCCCCGGGGAATGCAATCTGCATCAGTCTGCATCATCTGCAACCAGTCCTGCTGGAGACATGTGTGCCTTGAGTGTCGGCAGTGACCCTTCCCCGTTCCTGGGGACAAATGCCCCTCCCCACTTTGAAGCCAGCAGAAGTCTGGGCAGAGGAAGATGCCACTGCTCTTCTGCCAAGTTTGCAAGAAAAGACATGGGACAATGACTCCCATTATCACAAGGGGAAGAGAGATTGCCTAAGAGGACAGGGGATGGGGATATTGGATGGGGGCTTGGTAGGAGTTGGTGAGAGGGTGCAGGCTGGTGCAGACCAGCCGCAGAAGAGCCAGGAGAGAATGAAACTACTGTTTGGGTAGCAGGTGTGGGGCATTTAAGGAAGAAAAATATCACTGTGATTTGAGTTGTTGAAACCAGAGAAACCTGTTCTTCAGAATGCACTCGGCTGTGAACCTGGCTGTACCCGAGCCTGCGTTGATCAGTTACAGTGACGCAGTGGCTAAGGCAGATCTCAGTTCCCAGCATGCAGAGCTCTTCCACATACCTTATTACAGATGCTTCTAGCCCCGGGGCAAGGGTGACTTCAGAATTCCTTCCAGGCCTTCGCTTCAGCAGCACGTATACTAAAACAGGAATGATACAGAGAAGAGTAGCATTGCCCCCACACAAGGATGACTCGCAGATTCGTGATGCCTTCCGTATTTTTGAGAACACAAATGCTGCAAGGCTCCAAGGACAAAATTCCTTCCATGTTTAGCACATTTTAAGTGTATTTTGTTGTGTTCTAAAAATTTGAAAACACGGGACACCTGAGTGGCTCAGTTGGTTAAGCGCTGCCTTAACCAACTAATAAATAAAATTTTTAAAAAATTTAAAAATTTGAAAACAGATCACCCAGAACAGCCCATTCATCAGTTGGCCCAGGTGCTGTAATGAATTACAGTATTTTCTCTGTGTCAGTCATTATAAATAAGTGAATTCTCAGGAAGTGTATTGGAAACCACCACAGGATGTTTGCACTTTTTTTAAAAAAAGATTTTATTTATTTATTTGTCAGAGAGAGAGGGAGAGAGAGTGAGTGCAGGTAGATAGAGTGGCAGGTAGAGGCAGAGGGAGAAGCAGGCTCCCCGCTGAGCAAGGAGCCCGATGTGGGACTCGATCCCAGGACGCCGGGATCATGACCCGAGCCGAAGGCAGCTTCCCAACCAACTGAGCCACCCAGGCGTCCCTGTTTGCACTTTTTTGTGAGATCACATTATTACATTTTCACCATGAATTTTTGGTTAATTCTATACCAGCTTAGGGAATTGTGCCTGGGTCTATGCATGTGTACTCTCGTTCATAAAAACCCTCCAGCAGGGCCAGCTCCACAGGCGTGTGGTCACCTAGGGACCCACCCTCAAAAGAGCCCAATACTTGGTTCAATGTTCTGCTGTCACTGTCTTGAAATTCTTAATAATTTTTGAGCAAGGAGCCTCACATTTTCATTTTGCACCAGATCCTACAAAATATATAGTCAGTCCTGCTCACTATGAAATATTGGACTTTGTTCAGAAGGGCAAGTAAGGTTATTTTTTAAATTTTTAATTTGGTCTTTATCAGTTTTTTTTTTTAATGCCTGCCATTCAGAGAAAGAGGAACTTTCTTACACTGTTGGTGGGAATGCAAAATGGTGCAGCCACTCTGGAAAACAAAACAGAGGTTCCTCAAAAAGTTAAAAATAGGACTACCGTAAGACCCAGCAATTACACTACTAGGTATTTTTCCAAAGGATACAAATGTAGTGATTCCAAGGGGCACCTATACCCCAATATTTATGGCAGCAATGTCTACAATAGCCAAACATGGAAAAAGCCCAGATGTCCATCGACAGATGAATGGATAAAGAAGGTGTGGTATATGTGTATGTATATGTTTACACACACACACACACATATACATACAATGGAATATTACTCAACCACCAAAAAGAACGAAATCTTCCCATTTGCAATGATGTGGATGGAACTTTCACTTATGCTAAGTGAAATAGATCAGTCAGGGAAAGATGACTACATATGATTTCACTCATATGTGGAATTTAAGAAACGAAGCAGATGAACGTGGGGGAAGGGAAGGAAGAATAAAATAAGATGAAAACAGAGAGGGAGGCAAACCATTAAGAGACTCTTAACTATAGTGAACAAACTGAGGGTTGCTGGGAGGAAGGTGGGTTGGGGGATAGGGCAACTGGGTGATGAGCATTAACGAGGGCCCTTGATGGAATGAGTACTGGGTGTTATGTGCAACTGATAAATCACTAAATTCTACTTCTGAAACTAATAATACAGCATATGTTAATTTAAAAAAACACCTACCATTCAGGGATGTAGAAGTTTACGTGGCGATGTTTATGGGGGGAAAATGCTTCATCATGCCAACATATAGACAAAAGTATGAATCTTGAATAAACAACAGCAAATAAATAGTTGTGAAAGGAATAAAAACGTAGTTGAAATAATGTCTTTGGTTCAGGAGCATTAATTTCAACCACGTCATCCCCTCTACCTAGAGGAAATGAGAGAAAAATAAAGAGGCAGAACAGAGAAGGTCAAGGTATAGCAAAGAGCAGAAGCAAGGGTGGGAGAGTGAAATGAATCAAGTATTGGGCCCAAGAGTCTTCTTTTGATGCAAAAAAGCAATTTGCATGGTCACCTTCTCTGATGAGTGCATTATCTGATGCTATTGGCTTCTCAGGGAGATAGACCCTGCTCTCTCCACTGTGTGGTTTAAAAACTTTGGTGTGTCCAGATTTGCTTTGCAGTGGACGAGCGTCCTCATCTTGGTGCTGCTAAACTCAAAGTAAAACAGCTGCTCGGTGGCTTTGACACCTCTCTCTCCACGCTTCCAGGTGCCTTACTGTTTTGCCTGAGCCTGTAATAAGAAAGTTAAAAAATAAGTTAGCCTCTTTTCTTATACTCTGCAAATACATACCTCTCTCCCTGAATTGTCAACGTTACTATATTATATTTTTGGTCCCGGCTATTTCTTTCACCAATTTTCTCTTAAACGGATATGTGTTCACCCAAGAGATGATTCTGTTGCTTTAAGAAAGAAAAAAAATGTCACACTTGGTTGGTCTGAAAATGTAGCACCTGGCGCCCATATTTAGAAATGTTCAGACACACACACACTTACCAGCCTTTCGCACTGAAGTGTGCAAAGCATCACAGGAAGCTCATCGAGTTCAATCATTTATTTGTAAGTTGGTTGTTTGGAACTTAAAAGCACTTTTTCCCATAGAAGCAAAGCTATAAATGGGGCTTTGGTCCCCAGGCTTAAAAGACTGTTGCAGAAATGTCTGCTATGGAGATACAGTAATTGAGCCAAAGGGAAAAGCTAAAGCGCTAAAGAAGTAAAGTCTGTTTCCTTTGAGTGCTTCCCTGGAAGAGGGACGGGTTTCATATAAGGAGGCGGTGGAAACAGCTGGAGGCTTCCAAGGAGCCTGGGGTTCCCATCAGTGACCCGTACCCTTGCTTGATCCACTTCAAAGCCCGGGTGCTCTTCCTCCCCCGTGCAGGGGTGTACCACACAGTGCTTTGGTGGCACTCCCATGTGTGGGTCTATTTGTGGCCCAGAATGGAAAGGAGAGCAAGAGAGAAGGGGAAATTTTCTTGAGGTATCTGGAGTTTTGGAAAAAGAGAGCAAATGAAGCTGGGTGACCTTGTGGTGCCAGAGCTCATATTGTTCCCTTAGAAGAGAAAGTCCCTCTTTGCTCCTCTCCACAAGCTTCCTATTCATATGGAAAGCTCCAGCCCACAGGTCCTCTTCTCTGGGGAGCTGTCCCTGTTTTCCGAACTCCCCACTAGCTCTCAGTGCAGCATATATCTATCTCTCTCTGTGAAAGCACACTTCACATCGTTCATAATTATTTCTCTTTATGTCTCCCCCACTTGATTAGGAACACTTTAAAGAAAAAATAATTTAAGTTCATTTTTTAGAATTTCAGGAACCTACTCAAGAATGTGTGTCTCCTTTGTCTATGTCGGAAGCAAACTATGAACAGTAAAAACTGGGAACTAAGGGAAGACAGTGGGAACATCATCCCACAACAGGGGAAGATTGGAGACTGTGAGGAAGAAGTCTCAGATCAGAACCTACCCATAGGTTCTTGGTTCTCTCCCCACATACCAACACCTTCACTAGTCCAGAACCGCTTGCCTCTTGTCCATGATGTATAGAAGAAAGAGACTTGAGGTGGGTTGGGGACATAGATACTAAGTGTAAGCTCCTGCTTTACAAGCCACAGGGCTATATTTTGAGGGTTCTCTGGTAGCTATTCTCCGTTCTTCCAATGACAGCCCCTGACTTTTTTGTGGGGATCATGGGTGGGCCTCTGACCCAGCTTCAAGATGGAGTATGGGTATCATTTCCCCCTTGCCGTGGTGTTGGCTCTAGGGATGGAGATGTGGCCAAAATATTCCACATGAGGGGGTGGACCTCACATTTTTCAGGGTGCTGTCACCATCCCATTGTACTTGAAACTGAGGTTGGAGCAGCTGGAGTGATGGTGTTTTGGTAAAAGTTTAATAATTAGCTTTTAAACAAAACCCCGAACAGTCCTGTTTTGTAGTTTCTGCCAACTCCTGTGGTGTAAGTACTTTGACCATGGCTGCTTTCAAGCTCCAACAGTGTCACTGAACATGGAGTTGGGAAGAGATGTACCATGGCCGACTGCTATGTCGTCTTCCCACCTTAGAGACAGATGCCATAGGGGTGCGTAATCTCAAGAGCACAGAGATTAGTAAAATACACTAAAATAATCAGAAAGACATGAGTTTTGAATATCTACTGCCTTTGTTTTAAATATAACTTATTTAAAGCTTACTTAATTTATTTTTCAAATAATGGCTATATTAACAATAGGCCCACATTTCTGAAAATTTAATGGTCTTCCAAGAGCTGGTATGAGCTAGATCCAGCAACCCACTGAGCCAGAGCCATCTGGGCAGCTTGCATGGTAGTTACTACATTATTGTTAGATGATTACATCATTTCTAATTCTGCACTATTGTAAATAACTCTACACTCAGGAAAAATTTCTAAAATTTTACTTTATTCTTTTGAGCATATTAACATTTTAAGATCCAAATTGCCTTCTGGGATGTTTCTTTCGATCTGTAGTCCTGCCTGCCACAAGGGTACCCATTTGATAGTGCCTTTGACAAACTTGAAGCTGATCACTTCTTAAAAGCTGAACCAATTTGATAGGTTCAAAAGATGGTACTTATACTCGCTTTAATTTGTTTCTTTGCTTTAGTGAGACTGTGAGCTTCCTTATCAGCCATTTGCCCCTCTTCTTTTGTGCTCTCTGCTCACTTTTCTACTGGGCAATTAACCATTTATTGATTGATTTGACAGATTTCTTTAAATAGTAATGTTATAGAACATTTATGACGGTTTCTTTATATAACATGGCTTTCTATAAATATTTGTTACATTTTACATGAGGTGTCCTCTGACTTACAGAAGAGAAAAATATTGAGGAGTTCCTGGATGGCTTAGTGGGTGAAGCATCTGCCTTCAGCTCAAGTCATGATCCCATGACTTGAGATCTTGGTCTTGGGATCGAGTCTCACATTGGGCTTACCTGCTCAGTGGGGAGCTTGCTTCTCTCCCTCCCTCTGCCTGCCGCTTCCCCTGCTTGTGTTCTCTCTCTCTCTCTCTGTCAAACAAATAAATTAAATCTTTTTTTAAAAATGTTGAAATCACAGGAGACAGGAAGGCATGCTCTGGGAGGATGATAGTGATGTATTGAGTTTTCTCATTACAACTCTAAGGCTAGCACAGGCGTGCTTGGTTGTTCCCAGTCTGTCAATCCCTGATACACCATTTCTTAAAAGGGAATTTGAATTCTTCCATTCAGGTAACCTGAGGTTGGAGCTATGAAGATCCATTTAAGCCATTTCACTTTGGGAACAAAATTATTAAGTTAAAAAATTGTAAATAGAATAAATAAAGAGAAAAGCATGTACATTTTTTCATAAGCAATCTGATTCCCTGCTCTAATTCAAAATGTCTTGACCACAGACGTTGTATTTGCAAAACAGAACATTGTATATCAGTTAGGAATAAGGAGGTCTTCATTCTTTCTGCTATTGCTTTTTTTCTGGTTTGTGGTCTTTCGCTAAAGTGGACTTTTGCAAGTCAGTTCACCTTCTGGGCCGTGATTTCTTCATCTTTGGAATGCTAGATAAAATACAGGACATGATGCAATATTCGGGACATGCTTTTATTAAAAAAGTATCTGTTGGCCATCTGCAATGATCTGGGCATTCTGTGTTTTTATTGGCTGAATCTGGTAACTCCCTCTCTAAGGCCTATTCCAGATCTGACAAACTATGATTGACTGTAAGGCCATGAAATGTAACTGAATTTAAAGGCACTTTGCGGTCTGGGTAATCTGGGTCCTGTACTACAGTGGGATATCACTGTCCAGAGAACCATCCCAGGGCCAGCAGGAAAGGAGATGTTGGTGAGGCATGAGGAGGCCAGGGCTCTGGGTGCAGACAGGTAAGACATGCAATGGGAAGCAGAGCAATAATGTGCAAGAGACTGCAGGACTGGCAACCACTGATCTTTTTCCTTCGCTCCACCATTTTGCCTTTTCGAGAATGTCATTTAGTTGGAACCATACAAGTTGTAGCCTTCTCAGACTGGCATCTTTCCCTTGGGGATTTCAGATGCATTTCAGGTCCCTCTCTGCATTTTCGTAGCTTGACATCATTTCAGAAATCTTCATACATATGTTATTACTCAGAGTCAAAGGAGTGAGTGGAATTTGAGATTTCTTTGCAGTTATTTTCATTCTTAGAAAATATTTTATTGAGGATGTACAGAGGACTCTGTCCAAGAGTCAAGATAATCCTCTTCTCTGGGATATGTTACCACTTACATTCATTTGTTTCTGTTTATTTTCCTAGGTATGGTTTGCCTTTTTCAAAATGTTTGCTATACTTTTGTTTTTAGGATATGTCAAACCTAGTTTAAAAGTTGAAATTTCATAAAAAGATTCAGAGAGTCTAATCCTTATCACTTCTGCTGTTTCCAGCTCCCTTTTGCCTCCTCTTGGTGACCATTTTCATTAGCAGCTCGTTTATCCTGCCGTGTTTATGTTTATTTTTGCAGTAAGTGTGTGTCTATAAACTTTCTCTATCTTCTTGATAAAAATAAAAGCAACTGACACTGTCCAGACCTTGAGAATCCTGGAGCTCACACCTTTTTGTATGGTTACACTGGACTCTCCCATACAGATGGGTCAAAATTTATTCAGCCAGACCCCACTAATAGCCATTTAGGTTTCCCAATCTTTCGCTATTGCAAGTAAAACAGTAATAACTGTGTGCAGATGTGGCCTGGGGGGGGGGGTGGCGGGCATGCACGTGCATCTGCAGGGGAAGGCCCTAAAGGTGAGGTGGCTGAGTCGGAAGGTCAGTTCTTGCAGTTTTGTTAGGCATGGCCAGCACCCCTCTGTAAAGACTGTCACATGCTGTCAGCAAAGGGTGCCCGTGTCCTCAGAGCACCCTGCCGTCAGACTTTTAGATTTTTGTCAGTCTGAGCTTTCTCTTCATCCTGGTGATCGTCTTTCTTTTCAGAGGAGTGTGAGTGAGCATCTTCTCATTCATTCAAAGACCTCTTGCCATTCATGGTCATGGTTTTTGACCACCTTGTATCTTGGTTTTTCTTTTTTTCCATCTCAGTTTGCAGGAGCTCTTTATCTATTAGAGATGTATATCTCTCTGATCTCTGTACATAGTATTAATATTAGTATTATCTCTAGACATCTCTGTATTTGTTATCTGTGATGCATAATGCAGTTCTTCACTCCCAATTTGTTCTTTGTCTTTTGAAGCTGCTTATGATGTTTTTTTTAATTTTTAATTTTTTTATTAACATATAATGTATTATTAGGCCCAGGGGTACAGGTCTGAATCGCCAGGTTTACACACTTCACAGCGCTCACCATAGCACATACCTTCCCCAATGTCCATAACCCAACCACCCTCTCCCTACCCCCATCCCCTCAGCAACCCTCAGTTTGTTTTGTGAGATTAAGAGTCGCTTATGATGTTTTTTACGCCATGAAAAATTTCTTTATGTTTCTCTGTTAAATTTATCAATCTTTTATTGCCTCTGGATTTAAAGTCAGAAGGTTGTCAAATTTAACTGTGTTTTCTTCATTCTTGCACTTAGCTCTGATCCACTGGGAGTTGTTTTTGGTAGGTGGTTTGAGGTTTGAATCTAGTTCTATCTTTTGGCATCATACTGAATTTATATATTAATTGGGGATAATGGACACCTTCATGATATTGAGTCATTCTATCCAAGGATATGAAATGTCTCCCCATCTTCTCAAGTCTGCTTTTGCTTTGCAACCCTTTAAACCCAGGTGGACTGCCTGGATTGGAAGACTATGAACTAGTTAAGGTTCACTTCATAAAAGATAACAGAAAATAATAATCAGTCAGAGCATCTGCTACCAAGGACTTCTGGCTTCCGGAAGCTCAAAGCCCTGGAAGCTGTGAGCCTTACCTTGGCTCTCCATACCTCTGATGCTCCCATTCCTTGCACAGAGCACTCTGCATCCCCACCCTTGCCTGTTCTCTGGCTTCGTCACAGCCCTGACTGATGGGAACAACCAGGCCTCCTACTTGCCACAGATTCTTGGTATCTGCTTCCTGCCCTGTTGCTGGCTGGTGGCTGGGCTGTGTGACTGATGAGGACAAAAGAGTGTTTCAAGACACCCAAAGGGATGCTCCCCTGCTGGGACATAGTGAGAAATAAGATGGATCTGAAGATGAGACTGGGTCACAGAGGAGCATGAATGACATTCGTACTTGGTTCTAGGAGAAAAGCCTCTGAATCCTTAAGAAGAGTCATCAGCTGGGAGTGTGGGCTGGGAACAAGAATGAGGGTGGATCTGGCTACCAAGGAGTCGTAGGATGCTGAGCGGTGATCCTGGTGAGGACCAGGCTGGCATGAGGCCGGGGTGACCATGTGCATACTACAAAGGAGAATCTGGTCAGCAGATTGGCTTTGAGGCTGGAGGCAAGGGAGGGGGTGATGACACTGGCCCAGGAGTTGTCCATCCTGACAACAGGCTACTCTAATGTCCCTGCCAACCAGGGACCTGGACGATACAAGAGTAAAGGCTGTTAAGGTCCAAGCTGGTTTCCTAGTGAAACAGATCTTGCCCTCCAGGCCAATTTGAGTTTACTGAATGGGTAAAATAGAGATGGGATTTGTCTCACAGAAAGTGAAGCCTTGAGATGCAAAGAGCCCATGCGCATTTGCTCCGGTCACTGATGTGCTCTCATCTTCCTTCCTCCTTCCTTCCTCCCTTCTTTCTCCCTTCCTGACTCTACTCCCTACAAAGGAGGAAAACAGACTGTCTGCATCTGCCATACTTCTTTTCTCTCTCTGCCTTTTCTGGCCTCTTCTGCTATTTTTTCCTCTCTGGACCAGGCTTCCTCCCTCAGCTTCCTCCCGACCTGCCTCTGTCTGGGCTGTCCATGAGTACTCCCCAGTTAACCAGGCATAGGCCTGACCAGCAGCGACTTTGGCCTGCAGTGTCAGAAAACTGCCAGGGCCACTGTGCCTATAGGACACCCTCCTCACCCCACCCCACAGAAGAGAGCCAGCACAAGAGAAGGAAAAAGAGTGAATGGTTTGGGCATTAGGGGGCCGGGCTGAGGGAGCAGGAAGATGAGGTGGGCTTAGGTAAGTTATGTCACCTTTCTGAGGCTCAGATTTCACATTATGAATGATAATAGTAGCCCCTCTGAGAACTGCTGTGAGGCTGACCACCGTGGGAGTAGGTTATGGTTAGGAGAACAGAACCCAGGTGCTTGGGAGGCTCAGTTGGTTAAGCACCTGACTCTTGGTTCCGGCTCAGGTCATGATCTCGGGGTGGTGAGATCCAGCCTCATGTCAGGCTCCACGCTTAGTGGGGAGTCAGCTTGAGATTCTCTCTTCCTCTCCTTCTGCCCCTCCCCTTGCTTGCATGCACAAGCTCTCTCTCTCTAAAATAAATAAATCTTAAAAAAAAAAAAAAAAGAACCATACTACATAGTTCCAACATCACCACTTGCCTACTTTGGCAGTGTGTCTAAACCAGCCCTAACAGGAGAAAAGCCATCAGCAGGTGGATGGCGGAGCAGAATGGCTGAATTTTCAGTTCTGGTGAAGGCTGATACTACTTCCAAGGCTCTCCAACCTGCCACAACCACCTAGTCCCTCACTGGGAAGCAATCTAGTAAAGACCATCACAGGCTTCTCTTCCAGAAACTGTTCAGGTGTTTCCCCTGTTGGAATCCAGTTTCTGTGCATATGGGCCAGTGTCCAAGATGCCAAGTCAGAAGGAGCCTGAGTTCTCCTTGAATTCCTTT
This sequence comes from Mellivora capensis, assembly GCA_004024625.1. Taxonomy (NCBI): domain Eukaryota; kingdom Metazoa; phylum Chordata; class Mammalia; order Carnivora; family Mustelidae; genus Mellivora; species Mellivora capensis. Next base: position 76,537 of record PISX010001999.1, on the reverse strand, counting down.
TCTGTTCTCTAAAGATGAGAAGTTGAGGTCAGGGAGACTAAGTGATTCACCCAAAGTCATGGATAAGTTGGTGCCTCTGTTGCAGAGCAGGACCCTCTGCTGAATCACAGACCTCTCTTGTGATGAAAGCCCTGTGATTCTCAGCTTTGACTACAGAAACAGGCTTGGGTTTGAGTCCCAGCTCCTCCATAAATGAGTGGTGGAACTCTGAGCCAGTCACCTTACCTTCCTACAAATCAGTTTCTTCCCATGTGAAGTGGGTGTCATCATATGGAAACATGGAAAGCATTCAGTAGCATGTTGTTGTTTGTTGTCATTCATAGATGCAAGGAAAGACCCAGGAGAAACTAGGGTTGGTGGGGTCTCATCCCCAAGCTCCAGTATAGCGTGTCTTCTTACTCTCAAGTCTCAGCACCTCATAGACTGAGAGTTAGGTGGTCCTGGCTCTGCCCCATAACTCTAGACCATATCTTCTTTTATTTATTTTTGTTAAATATTTAATACCTACAGTAGGTACCTATATACCTGCCACTCAACGTAAGAAGTAGGACACCACATTGCCTTTGAAGCCCTGTGTGCCGCTTCACTCCAGCGCCCCTCCCTGGTGACCACTCACCTGATTTTTACATTTATCATTCCCTCCCTCTGACCATATGGGTGTGTGTCTTAAATAATATATTAGTTACTTTCACATGTCTTTAGCCTTACTATAACTGGAATCATGATGTGTGATCTTCTTTAACTTGCCTTTATTGCACAAATTATTTTTGTTATTTATCCGTACTGATGCAATTACACTTCACTCATTGTCACTGTTGAATAGGACTCCATAGCATCGATATGCCACAATTAATGTATTCTTTCTCCTGTTGATGGGCAATTGGGTTATTTCCAGTGTTTTTAAATTTTCTGTTAGAAATGGTGCTTCCAAAACAATTTGCACATGATCTGTGCAAATTGTACCATGTACCTTGGTGTACATGGTATATTTGTACTGCTTTGTTATATCTGTGACCCAAATTACTTTAGTGCTACCAGCCTGTTTCCAGAGTGATTGTACCTATGTGAATTTTATCAATAGTATATAGAGTTTCAAATTTTCTCTAAGGTTGGGATAATCCATTTTTCATCTGTTCATCTAGACATTAATTTTCATGTCCACTGTGCTATGTAAATTGAGACAGAGTGTTTATTATGGTAGGTTGTTCTCCACGTGCTGTGGAAACTGTGTCGCGTGGCTTCACTCTTTTTATGAGTCCTTAGCTAAGACTTGGTATCCTTGATCTCCAGGCTTGCGCCAGTCTTCTTGGGAAGCTGGTTATAGCGGCCAAGCAGTACGACAACCTGGAACATTATGGCGGTCACACTATACACCACACATTTTGCTACTGGCAAAATGTCCAGTCTGGAAAAGCAGACTCTCATTTTTATTATGTCAGACTAAATACAGTAAAAAAGAAGAAAGAAGTGGCTGTAAAAAGAAAAAGCAGAAGTGTAACTCTTGCCCTTGCTTTTTTTCTCTGGGGAAATAAAAAGTTGCCAGTCCAGGTGCGAAGCAGATTTGTTGGTTGAGAGAAAAGTCAAGTGGCCGATAGGGTGCACTTTACAGTAATTTGGAAGAAACAGGTTGGTTATCATCATCCCATTCAGTGAGGCGTGATTTTCTTTTTATAATTTTTTTTTTAAGATTTTTATTTATCTCTTTGAAAGACAGAGATCACAAGTAGTCAGAGAGGCAGGCAGAGAGAGAGGGGGAAGCAGGCTCCTCACTGAGCAGAGAGCCCGATGTGGGGCTCGATCCCAGGACTGGGATCATGACCTGAGCCGAAGGCAGAGGCCTTAACCACTGAGCCACCCAGGCGCCCCGAGGCTTGATTTTCTTGATCCTTGAAGACATTGTAACCCTTCCTTCACCCTTCACCCTTCCCATCTACTAGTTTCTTTCAGTTAAGAACTATCGCGACAGGTGGGTAAGGCTCTAAAACTCCTTCCAGATACACTGCAAGATATCCAGGGTTGAAAACTGAGCTTCTTGTTTGGGGAAAATAAACTGGAAGGGGCAAGTGCTTGCATTTTTCTCATGAAAGATTGTCTGCTCCCTCGCTGGCCTGGCCAATTCAGTGGCTTGGCCAAGGAGAAGGGCCCCACCCTTTAATAGCTCTGAAGATTCTGTGCCTGAACATCTGGTCGAACTAGAAATTCAGAGGCAGTACATGAATGTGAATAATCCAGACTGACCTAGAGAAATACAGAACCTTTGTTGTACCAAGAAGAGGGGAAGAAATTCATTTACCACTTCTACCTCTGCCAGAGCCTCTGCTGCCTCCCCACCCCCACCTTCCCCTTCTCCTCATCCCTCCCCCTATCCCACCTTCTTGTCTCTGCCTCCCATTTCCTCCTCTATCTTCAGCCAGGCCTGGGGTAACAAGAGAGGTGACTTGGAGTCTCTACTGTGTCCTTCCTCACAAAGGTGAGCAGGGCTTGCTTTCTGGCCACAGGGACGTGTGCCCAGACATAAAAGGAACCATCCCTCTTATTTTCTTCCTCCCTGACCTTAAACTGCCTTCTGCTCTCTAAATGACAGTACAGAAATGTCATTTCCGTATCACAGTTCTTTAAGTGGAAAAGTTTATCCATGGATTTATGCAAATGAGCAGAAAGTCCCAAAGACACCTTTTGATGGAATTGATTAGTCTGCTTTCCTTTAAGCCCAGGGAGCTACTGGGGACAGAATGACACCTGCTGAAAACAGGACTATATGTGCTTGAGACAACAGGAAGTAGTGACCAGCCAGAAGCCAGCCCTGGTCTGGTTACAAATCTGGTTATAAAAGAAAGCAGCTGCAAAGAAATTTGCATGTCCAATAGGTTTCACTATTAAAGTTTACACAACGTGGAGTAATCAGCCAAGCTGGCTGGCTACCCAGATCACATGATTATGTAGAAACATGAAACTTGACTATGTGCTCGAGCAAGTTTTACTTCTCCCTAGTGTAGGGTGTTTGCCAGCAGCCTGCACTCTCGGAAATCAGACTCAAGTGACTGGGACCCTTAAGATCAAAGGCGTACCATGCTTCTCCCTAGGAGGGCCAGAGACTGCTGACGTGACCACTGACGGTTATTCGTGGCTCTTATAATTAACAAGAAGAATGGACAAGCTTAATAAAATAACTGTCCCTGCCAGTCAGAAGTTGAGGTAAGATTTTCCCCATCCAATACTTCTCCTTCTTCTTCTTCTTCTTTTTTTTTTTATAAATGCTCTTACTGCATCTGAGAAATGCTGAAATCCTGGAATACTTTGCTAGTTTTAAGGCAGTGGGTGGCAATTGCTATAGGGAAGTAGATTAAGTTTTTAAAGAAATATGTAGGAACAAGTGGGCTTATTCTAGCTCGCTTTTACCATTGAAAGATTAAGGTAGAAAATTCTGGAAAGACAGTAAAAAAAAAAAAAAAAAAAAAAAGCCAAAGGCTGAGCTTTCAGAGTCTGAATACAGCAAACTAGCCTAAGGAAGAGTTTGTCTGATCTGAATCCTTAGCCATTTTATTGTGGGTTACTATTGAATGTTTAATTTAAGGAACATTGTAACCATTTGTGTTCATTATAGTTGTACTATCTTTTATTTATTTTGTGGGTGTATATCACAAGTGCTTGGAGACACGAGGTCTGTTTTTCTAGTGTTCTTATGTCAGTATAACAATTACCTATAAAAATCCACTTAGAAAAAACCAGAAGTGGCCCAAGGAACAAGAATAAAAAAAACTCCTCTGAGCTATGGAAAAGACCATGTCCCAAATTTTGATTTTGAAAATCTTTTTGTCTCATTGTAACAGCGTCATAGTTTATGGAGATTGGAACTTTTAAATGCTCAATGAGTGTTTTATATTCCAACTACCATTTGAACTTCAGTCTTTCATGGGTGATGTGACACGTGTAGCAAGTACATTTTCATAAATAATAAGAAGTCGGAGAATTAGAGGTTTTGCAGCAAAATGTAAGAGAAATTAGTCTGGAATTGGCACCAGGACTGCCCTTCACAGTGAGAATATGGATCTGGCACTTGGTAGGTGCTTGGTAAATGGCGGTTTGAAATGAACTGCTGATCTGGGACGGGAAGGCCCTGTCGGCGAGGTCAGCCATTTCAAGGGCGTCTTGGTGAGTGCTGTGGTGTGACCACCGACGGGACAAGCAGGCACCTTAGTTTTTCCCTTGGTCTGGAGTCATTACACCCTCATGGGAGGGGGGCAGGTGAATCAATGAAAGTAGTAAGTGACTGAATAAGTATAAGAAAGGAATTGGAGTATCCGGGAAAGGTTTCATGGAGAAGATGCTTCAAGAGCTAGGTTTGAGAGGTGGGTGAGACAAAAGTCTGTGAGAATTGGAGGAAAAGCAATGAGCTGGGAGGAGGGAAATAGAGAAACTGACACTTGGGGCTGGCCTTAAGTACAGTTCATTGGTGGGATGATGAAAGTGTTCTGTTCAACAGAGACTATGGAGTAGAACTCCAAAAGGTCCTTGTAAGATAGGATGTGTAGGGTGGGGCTGGCTCACAAAGGACGGTGAGGGCTCTACCCATGGGGGGTTTAGAGAATGGTTTACAGGGTTAGAGATGTCATGCCAGCGAGCTTTCTAAAGGGTGAGAGGATGGCCTGACTAGAGGGGCAGGGAGCTGGGGGCAGGGAAACTCTGTAGTGCGGGCATTTGGCGTTACAGGCCTGGATTTGGGACACACCAGTGAGAAGGGAAAGGAAAGGAGCAGTAGGAAAGACATGCCAAAGCAAATAACAAGGCATGGATATTATGGCTTCTCTCAAATGAGTAAGGGGGCTTTAAAAAATCCTTTCCAAACATTCCATAACCTAGAGCTATAGGAAGCCTTAGAACCCGTTTTAGGAAATCCAAATGGGAATTTAAATAAAGAAAGGCAATAGAACCTGAATCACTTTATGATCTCCCCCCACCACCCCTGACCAACCCCCTCTGGATAAAGTCCAACTTAATCACAGAGTGGTCAGTAGACAAGATGCAACTATAGATGATAGGGTAGGAAACCAAAATTATATTGTGGATAATCATACACCACATTCATCTGCTTAGGCAGAAGGAACTTTTTTTTTTTCCACTTGGTTACTCAGTTGTCCTTACAGAATTGGCCTGTTTTGGTAAAATGTGCACTGTTGACATGGAACTTTTCAAAGAAATGAAATTGTAAACACAATGGACTTGAAGCACCATCTTAAATCTTTTTTGTAATTGGATGGGATGGTGTGGAATAGGGAAATGAAGTCCTTGATCCCTCTGGTTTGCGTCCTCTGTCCTGACTAGTTAATGCCAGTTCAGAAGGAGGTTGCCCAACTGCAATTATTTGGCACCAGGTTCTAGTAGAAGTGAAGAGCTGTGTTTATATCCTTAGGTTTATCAAAACTTATATGAGGATTTGCTTAAATTTTTAGCCACAAAAATAGAGAGATAGTGAGTGTCCATCAAGGATACATTGTGATCCTGGTATAGTAACAATTATTAGCTTAAAAATTGTAGTCATTAATATCATTGTTATTCTTTCTTATTAATTCCATAGGTATGCAACTGATATCCTAAACATTGATCCTTGATAAAGTTTATGTTCATTTTAGTTCTTCTTTTTAGTTCTTTTGGTTATGTTACTTATTGATTGTGACACCTGTGGCATTTAGCTTTGCAAGGACTGTAGACATGACGAACACCCCTCCTCCACCTTATTCTAAGTGGCTAACACAACTGTGGAGCACAGCGGGGCCCTGTCTTGGGGGTGTGGGTCTCACTGCTAGGATGCTTGGAGATCTAATTGCACAGGCTCTGGGACATGACTTCTCTTCTCAAGTCTTGGAATCCTCAGTTGGAATTTCCAGTTACTTGATTTTTCAAATTCAGTTCTTCAGAAACAAATTCACTGAGGTGTCTGGCTGGTTCCAGTGGTAGAGCGTATGACTCTTGATCTCAGGGGTGTGAGTTTAAAATCTCAGGGGTGTGAGTGTAGAAATTACTTAAAAAAAAAAAAAAAGAAATTCACCTTCTTTTCACCTTTCGGCCCCTAGCTCCATCTTTGATATTCCCTGTTTCTGTCAGTGGTATCGTCATCAGCCCTAACTCTGGTTCATCCCTGTCTGCACCACCATTCACCTACCACACCCTGTAGTCTTCTTTTATGATGCTTCCGTATAGTTTACATATGGCTTTTCTATCACATCGTCCTGGATAGGTCCTTATCTCCGCTGTGTCCCCCATCTTCAAAATGAAGAGTTTGAACCAATTCCCAAAGCCCTATCTATTCTACTCCTGTGTGATCCTTCAGACATGAAGATCATTCTCTGACCCCACTGTTTAGAGACGGGCCACTTTCAAAGATTTTATCCCAAGGCCCCCAGGAAATATTTCCTGATTGAATCATCAGTCTCTGGAAGCTGTCCATTCCTAAACAGTGGGGCCAGAGAACACAACTAGACAGCAGCCAAGGAAGTCACCCAGAAGGTTGCTGTGATGTATTTAGAAGAACAATGCAGTTGGAATCCCAAAGGGTTGAATTTCTATGGCCAGTTAGTAGCTTTGGGTCCGGAGGAAGTCACTCAGCTTCTATAAGCTTCAGTTTCCTCAACTGTCAAATGAAACTAGAGATGCCTTCCTCACAGACTCATTATGAAGACCAAGTAAGACAACATGGGCTAAAGGGCCCAGAATGAAATTTGCCTCATGGTCAGTATAACAAGTAAATATAAATAGGAAACACAATAACCAGTACCAACCCACACATCATGAGTGACCATGTGGTGTCTCTCTTCCTACTCATGGTAATGGATCCAACCCCCTTTAACTGGAATGAGGAGCAAAGCAGGAAGCTGCCCAGAGGTTCATGGAGCAACTCTTGAATATCTTTGTGTCTGGGAGCATATCTCTTCTCATTCTTTGTAAATTTAGGGCAGAGGCCAGTGCTGATGTGGGAGGGCGAAAAGAAGGCACAGGATCTACTAATGGTAGAAATAAGACAGACTTTCCAGGAAGTACTTCTCTTCATACTGCTCACCTGCCTTATGTCAGCTGAGAATCTGCTCAGCTGGGACACCCTGTGTCACTCCAGTGAATGGAATCGTCAAACAAAGAGCTCTTTCTCCTTGTGGGCAAGCTGACTGGAGTCACATTACTAGAATTTGTTTAGTGTTTGTAGCTTTCAGGATCATTGGCTAAGAAAACTCAAGGCACTTTACCTCACCCACACTGGGCATGGTTGTGGCAGAAAAACCCTAAGTCAGAGTCCACACATCCAAGGCACTCTCTCTCCTGGATCCAGTGGTTGCCTGCGTGCTATATCTGAATGACTCCCTTCTTTTCATGAACTGGCCTCCCAGTGGGCTGCGATACACTTAACTAGGTTTTTAAGAACCGAACCATGATTATGTTGTAGCCAGGCCTCCTACATCAGTGGATTGGAGGAGTCTGGGCTGGTACCAGATGCTTCAGGGCACACATTTACATATAGTCTCTTGATTTTCCCCCACAGAGGACCAATCTTGTCTGTTTGGTGGAGAATCTACTGTTTGGTTCATTTTCAGAGAGAATATTAGTATTGCCGTCATGCAGTGGCAGCAAGGAATCTAGGCTTGTCAAAGAATATGGATAAGAAAAATTGAATAAGGACGTCTGGGTGGCTCAGTTGGTTAAGCATCTGTCTTCATTCGGCTCAGGTCGTGATCCCAGGGTCCTGGGATCGAGTCCCACATCAGAATCTTTGCTCAGCAAGGAGCCTGCTTCTCCCTCTCTGCCTGCTGCTCCCCTTAGTTGTGTGCTCTCTCTCTCTGTCAAATCAATAATCAATAAATAATCTTTAAAAAAAAAAGAAAAATGGAATGATAGCTTGCTGCAGGGAAACAGAGCTCTCTGTGTTTATTAGTAATCCCCTAGAAGCATGCATCTGCTGCCCTCCACAAAGGCATGGCTGCATCATTTAGATCAGTGCTTCCCTCCGGGGGCACTTTGCCCTCCGGAGGACAGTTGAATATCACCATTGGGGAGGGGGTTGCTACTGGCACGGAGGAGGTAGACACCAAGGGTGCTGGTAAACATCCTGCATTTACAGAGCAGTGCTCACAGCAAAGAACTACCTGTCCCCAAACGTCACTAGTGCTGCTGTTGAGAAACTGATTCAGACCAAGTAAATGAATTCTGTCTGGAACTGGAAGCACTTCCTCATTTATACGTTCTTACAAAGACAGTATGTAGTCGACGGTTAAAATATTAGTCGACGTTTAAAATATGTAATATGTATCTTTGCAATTGATGGGCCTCTGCTCACTGGGCTGATTTTCCTCTATCCGGGATGGTTTGGGTGAGGTGTTGCCAAGGAGAAGGGCTTGAGGTGTTGGGCCTATATTTCAGTGAGTTGGGTTTTTGTTTTGTTTTGTTTTAAATTAGTGTCAAGCGAAACTTGACTAGATTCCATAAACAATGTGAACGACGGGGATATGTGTTGTTCTGTCCTTGGTACAGAAATGAGAGCAGGAAAGATCTCCAGATATAAGGTCATCTTGGAATAGTTTCTGTTTCTACCTCTGTAACCAGACTGGGTACACCATGAGTGGAAATCCTTAGAGTTGGGGTAAAAAGCAAATTAAGTGATAACATAGCTGTTAGGCTGTCCAGGGGCTTATGGATCTGATCCTATGACCAAACTCTGGACAGAGGTGGATATGCTATGCTTGTCCTAGAGCAGAATGTGTTGTCCTGAGGTCCATGGGCAGAGCATTATGGGATAAAAGATCGAGGGGTGGGGTGGGGGGGAGATGATCTGTATCTGTCCACCCCTTAACGTCTTCTCAGTCCCATGTGAAGATCCTGCCACGGAGTCTGTGTGGCACGGATCGGAATAACTCTGCCAGGACCTAGGATAGGTGCTGCTGCTGCTGCAGTGTGCATCCTTTCCTGCCTGGTCTCTCCCTGGGGCCACTGGTGTATATTTTGTGTTGTTTGGGTGTTGAAGAGGCAACTTTTCAAAAAAGAGTTTATGCCAGCTCTATTGTAAATTCATCCTATATCCCACCTCCCACAACTCTTTAAGTTCGTGTTGATCTTTTCCAGAGGTGAACAGTTTGCCTGATTCTCTTGTGCTGTTGAGAACAGTGAGAGGCTATGTATGCGAGGGTCCAGACTAGCGTGGGGCTGCTGTATGTGATAATGTCAGATGCTCAAGGTTCCTGGGTGACCCTAGATCCTGCTTCTGCGCCAAAGGGACAGCAATGCCCTTGTCCCCTGTAGCCAAGGAAACCCTGTGAGTCAGCTTAACTAGACTCTGTCTCTATAGGCTAGTGTATGCATTGTTTCTCTTGTTTTGTCCTTCCCATCTGCCAGCCCCCACCTTAAATCTCACTGACCTGGGATCATTCTGCTTCTTTCATGTGATCCTGTGTCTCTCTATTCGCTCAGGGTTGTTAATGTCTAAGCCTCAGGGACAGCTTTAGTATTCTCATTGCATGTACTTGCTGGAGTCCCAGGGCCCCCAGGGCCCAGCACAGGATCAGAGGTTCAGAGGATGGCACACCTGTTGCTCCAGAAGTGGGCCCTCCCCCTGCTGATTATGATAGAATTTCAGTCCTCATGTGAGTCTCACCTTCAGATCAAGGGAGTGGGTGAACCCTGAAGTGGGAGCCTGACTTGCAGGCTTCTGGATCCCAGAGCTTCAAGGCTCCCAGCATGCTGCAGGGAAGGGTTTTTGCGCTGCACTCATGCCAGAGCACACACGGCCGGCAGTGCAAACCCTCTCTCAGGGAGCCCGACCTCAGATCCATAGCTTCGGTGTGCCTGAGCCTCCCTATTGGCCCGAGTGTTCTTCTCCGCGGTTCTACACACATCCACGAGCAGGTTAGTCTACCTTTCCAGCCTGTACCTTATTCTCCAGCTGAGGAATGGCTGCTCCCACGGAGCTCCTGCAAGTCCCTGCCCCTCTGGGCTGGACCCACATCCTCCTGCCAGTCCTGCCTCACCTTCTCTTTTGAAAGGGTGTCTGTGGGCATCTCCACCTGCAGGCTTATTTTCGACTGGATGTTTTTCCAACCCTTCAACAGCATTCTGATCTAGACCCCCAAGGAGGCCATTTCCCCAGTCCAGCCGTCCTTGGTTTCAGTGCTTGCTGAATTCAAAAGCCAGACAAGGGAGCAGCTTAAGGAATAGGTTGCTTCTCCTTGATGAGCCACATCTCTCTGGTGTGGCCACTTTCCTGAGAAAGGATCGCATCACCCCAGGGGCATCCTTGTCTCCCAGGAAGCTAGCTTTTGGTTTTACCCCCATGGAGCCATAGAGGGGAAGTGCAGCCAAGATCCCTGAGCTCCTGAAATGAGTGGTCATGTAACCACACAGGCCCCATGCTCTCAGAGCCCCCTACTTGGTTGAATGCTCTGCTCTTGCTGTCCTATAAGTCTTAATAATTTTGGACAAGGGGCCCTGCCTTTTCATTTTACACTGGGCCCTAGAAATTATGCAGCCAGTATTGGCCATAGGTTCCCTGAGCCTGCTCCCCCTACTCTAAGTAAGGACACATTTATCAGTGGGGAAGCTCCCACCCAGATCACAGAGGTTTCCTGGCAAGGACCTGAGAGGCCTTCTCTTTAGCTCCTTTATTTTGGAGGCAAGAAGGCTGAGGTCCAGAGAGGGGAAGTTCCTATCCAAGCCCACACCAACAGAGCCCACTCCAGAACCACATCTCCCTGTTTGCCTGGGAAGAGAGGGGAGAGCATCCCCACCCCCCAATTTATTAACCCTGTGTCACTTACTGGCCAATCAGCTCAGTCTAGCTTAGTGTGTATTCTATATTTTCCCTAGGCATTTTTTTTTTTAACTAAAAGGCAACTAATTCGCTGGTGAGAAACCGCAGTGAAGCCCCGCAGAGCCATGCCCATCAGGATTTCAGGCTTTGATGTGTTTCCCAGTCCAGACTTGAATTCCATGCTGACCCAGGCATCTCTGGTGTCTACGGATACGTATTTTTCAAAGAACACTCCCACAATAGTTTATGTCATCTGAGAGTGAGTTGTAATTATAAAGAGAAGAGTTGGTCTTACACATAGACTGAGCATAGAGGACTAGTGTGGTATAATTGAAGAAGGGCTCAGAAAGGTGTTTTTGCTGTACTGGAAAGATGATCTTTGAAATCAGGCAAGCCTGGGTTAGAATACTTCTCTGTACTTCCTACCTCGTCGTCTTTGAGAAGGTCACTTAATCCCTTTTCGCCTCAGCTTTTCCATCTGGAAAATAATACCCTATATTATTAAAATAATATGTAACATAATAAGGGTGTTGAAGCAGGGAATGCATTAGACAGAGGGGAAGAGCTCACTGGATGCTTCCTTTCCCCAAATTGTGTCATTAGAGAGGCATCCACGTGGGATAAGGTGGTGTGTCTCAGAGTCGTAGTTCAAAATTAAACCTCACTAAGGGTAATAGTCCAAGGCATCAAGGCAGTGTCTGTCCCCAGCGTGCCTGTGGCTGGAGGGCAGACTGCTGGGCTCTTCTCTCCCACACAGAGGTGGCTCAGCCAACAGTTGCTGGGCTGAGAGAAAGGAGCACTATTCAGGAAGAAACTGGCGATAAGGAGGGAAAGGTCGCAGGAGGGAGACCATCGCTAAGCAAAGGGAGCTGAGGCTGGAGGTCTGTGGCTAAGGGTGCTCTCTGGAGGGTGCAGACCTGAGCTCAAAGGTGAAAGAAGTGTCCTCCCCATCCAATTTGTTGTTTTTGTTGTTGACTTTTTAACTTCACTAGGTTCAAAGTATAAAAAGCTGAAGGTAGACGAATCATCTCTTAAGCACGTGAGGCGTGTGGAATGTGCACAGTCGATCCCTGGCAGGAAGGAGACAGTCATTTTATTCCAGAGCAAATCGCTGTGATAGAGTAAATTACAAACATGAGAAATATACTTTCAAAAAGAAAATGCCAAATGTAATACAAAATCCTTGGAAAACTGGCACCTTGATGTCTGTGTGACTATTTTGCCTTTTATACTGTCTTTACAGCCTTTTCAGGGTCAAAGTTCTTTTTTTTCCTTTACAATAGAAGGTCTTTTCATTTCCTATCATCTCCATATTCAAAAATGATCACATTTGCAAACTAGTTACAGATGACTGGGCCTAATATACCTGATGAATGCTGAAAACAACCTCTCGACATGATTAAAACAAAAGCAATTTGGGCAAATACCTCCAAATAAAATGGGGGAAAATCTGCTTTGAAACTGCTAATGAGGGACACCTGGGTGGCTCAGTCTGTTTAGTATCTGCCTTCGGCTCAGGTCATGATCCCAGGGTCCTGAGATCGAGTCCCGCTGAGCAGGGAGCTTGCTTCTCCCTCTGCCTCTCTGCCCACCACTCCCCCTGCTTGCGTGTGCTCGCTCGCTCTCTCTCTCTCTGACAAATAAAGAAAATCTTTAAAAAAAAAAAAAAGAAAAGAAAAGAAAGAAGCTGCTAATGACCATTTTACATGCACAAGGTTTCCTTTTGGGGTGATGCAAACCTTTGGCAACTAGACAGTGATGGTGGTTGTGAGCATTGTGAACTTCCTGAAGGTTGCTGCCTTATACACTTTGAAGTGGTTGAAATGGTGAATTTTACATTAAGTAGGTGTATGTTATTGCAATAAAAAAGTTGATAATGAAATTATTTTGCATACCTACCATAAAATATTATATTTCGGGGGCCCACGATCGTATTTTTGTTTGACAAATTAGATATGGTTTCAAAGTATTTTTTAATGTATTATTAATAAGTGCTTCTGGATGGTTTTTAAGAATTGCAATGGTGGGATGCCTGGGTGGCTCAGTTGGTTGGACGACTGTCTTCAGCTCAGGTCATGATCCCGGAGACCCGGGATCGAGTCCCGCATCAGGCTCCCAGCTCCACGGGGAGTCTGCTTCTCCCTCTGACCTTCTCCTCACTCATGCTCTCTCACTGCCTCTCTAAAAAAAAATAAAAAAATAAAAATTAAAAAAAAAAAAAAGAGTTGCAATGGTTCTTTCCACTTCAATCCCTACACCTGATAGTCCCCAATATATCTTTTTACCCAGATCTCAGTGAAATGAGCCTAACTGAGTAATTTTTTCAAGGTATTGGAAGTACTGTTCCTCAAAATCACTCTTTACTCCCTGAAAATATCTTTGCTTTTAGCTATTGAAATGGATGCCCAGAAAAGTGGGTGACAATATTATAGTTCTACCACGTAGACATAGGTAAGACTCATTTTTTTTCCCCATCAAGGTTGATCTTTAAAGGAACAAGCTCAAATTCTTTTTTTTTTTTTAATTTTATTTATTTACTTGACAGAGATCACAAGTAGGCAGAGAGGCAGGCTGGGGGGTGGGTAGGGTAGGAAGCAGGCTCCCTCTGAGCAGAGAGTCCAACATGGGGCTAGATCCCAGTACCCTGAGACCATGACCTGAGGCGAAAGCAGAGGCTTTAACCCACTGAGCCACCCAGGCGCCCCACAAGCTCAAATTCTGAAAAACACATTCTCTAGTATAGCGTAGGCTTACCTTTTCGGCATTTTCTGAATCGTGATTAGAATTACGCATCACATCGTCTTACAAATTTATTGTTTGGGAGTCATCAGTCCCACATGGTAATTTTCATGCTGGTGAAGGAGAGACCGTGAACATAGCAAAATTTCCACCGTGTGCACTGTATTAGAACCAAGAGCGTACCAAAGCTGAGCACGATGACAGGATTAAATAACATGACCTCTGGGGAGTCTTCCAAACCAACAGTCTGTCATCTATGGATACAGGAGCCTTCTGGAACTTTTTGGGGTTTTGTAATTTGCTTGTGTATCATTTTGGGGAAGAGAATTCCCTTTACCTAACCCCTCCCTGCTCCATGATTGGTTGAGCGCAGGGACCAGCAAAGTTGCCTTGGGGCCCAGAGGGAGGAAAGGGCTGAATCCCTGGAGGCCCCAAAAACAGGGAGAGGGAAGAGCTGTGACAGAGTCTACTGTCACACTAAGTGGAAAATCTTCTCTTTAAGAACTTTTAAAAACTAATTTAGCATATTTTCTTTGCCATGTCAGCAGTCTCAGGATGCCGTATCCCACACCTAGCTGTCTCTGATAGAAGAGAGCGTGCCAGGATTTTTTTTTTTTTTAAAGGATTCAGGGTATCAGTAGGATCATCCCTACTCCTGCTTATGCCAAGTCAGCCAGTTTGTGTCTGCTTATAACCCAGACCAGCAGTTCAGACATGCCAAAGACAACCACAAAATACTTGCAGATCTCGGTAGGAAAAAGAAGGAAAGAAATGGTAGAGTGTTTGGGGAAACTTGAAGTTACTTTCTCCAGTTAATGGGCAGTTAAGAAGTCTGACAGTGAGGGGCTCGCAGGTAGGGGCACGCAGTACTCCACTCCAGGGCTCCTAGGTGGTCTTTCTGACTAGGGTGCTGAGAAGGGATGCATGGGGACACGGTGTTCTGGTCTCTCTCCATGAGTCCAGCCACTCTGCTTCTCAACATGTCCCAGACCCCCGAGGGCCCCCGACCACATCCCCACCCTTCCCTAACCTGTCTGCACTACTCTCTCCCTTTCTCTTTGTTCTCTGCCCCTCCCTAAAGACAGAAAAGGCCCCTAGGAGCCTGTGCTGCCCTCTGGCAACAAGTCAGCTCTTGGGGACCAGCAGCAGGGCAGTAGTGGGGCACATGTGTCCCCAGTAAAAACTGCTTCATTGATAGCAGAATTGGATGTCTTCTCTAGGGATAGAGAGACAGAAGTGCCCAAAGAGGCACGTGCTGAAGCCCATCACCTGCCCGGGGGAGGGGTCAGGCTGAAACCAGCCAGCACCGGTTATCCAGGGCTGGGTGGGAGCATGGTCCCTGGGGTCAAAAGCCCTGGTTTTGAATCCCAGCTCTCATTTACTAAGTGTAGGACCTGGGGGAAATTACTTAACTTCTCTGAGCAAATATTTTCTCACCTACAAAAACTGAGATCATCACAGCAATGTGAATATACAATGTGTATGTGAATACACTGGGGATCTAGACACTTAAGAGGTAATTAAGATGATACATTTTATGTCATGTGGTTATTTTTTCATCACAGTAAACAATGAGGATAATAAAAGGACCTACGTCACAGCATTGTGAGGGTTAACTGAGGTAGTGCATGCAAAGCACCTGGCACATAACACATGCTCACTAAACACTGGCTTTTCATGCTGTTGTGGAGAAGCAGACTCCCCAAGGAGCTGGGAGCCCGATGCGGGACTCGATCCTGGAAGTCCGGGATCATGACCTGAGCCGAAGGCAGTCGCTCAACCACCTGAGCCACCCAGGCGCCCCTGGCAACATTTCTCTAGAACTTCGTTTCCTCCCTTATAACAAGAGGGGATTGACCCAGGATATTCCTAAAGTCTCTTCTACTGCCCAATATCTGTGACTACCTTAATGACAGGCAAACCTAGGAGTCAGGGTTCCCAAGCTTTGTAGTCTGAAACAAGCATCATGATCTCTCTGGGCCTAGGGATCTATATCTGTGAAATGGGGCAGGGGTGCTAACTCAGCCTTGGGAGGCTTCCTCTACCATGGAAGGGGCTGCCAAAACTTCCGTGCCATCTCCAGTTCGGACTCACTTTCTAGAAGGAAGAAGCCCGTTGGGCTGCTGAATTTGCAAATCTAAATATAGCACCCATGATGCTAGAAGTGTTATAAATCTAGCATAGATAGAAGTAAAATACAGAGCTGTGGAAGACCTAGGCATCCATGTAATCCAGTCTTCTCAGTTTATAAGAGAAAATGAGGCACTGAGTGATGGCAAGAATTGCTCTGATGGGCACAGCCATGAATCAGCAGCAATTGGAGTAGAATCCACCTCTTTGGACTCCTGTCCTATGTGGCCTCCTTCCTGTGCCCAAGACATTATCTGGAAGGGGGAAGGAGCCACTTAAGCTGGGCCTTGGGCTGAGGGGATGGAATGAGAATAATTGTGGGTTCATAGCATTGGGTTAATTAGGTCTAAAAATGACTGGTTGGGTCCAAATTGTGAAGGCCTTTGAATGCCAAACAAATGAGTTCATACTTCATCATGCGGGAAATGGGGAGACCTTGAAGTGGGGCATCGTGGGGCACCATGATGAATAAGGGCAATGTAAGAAAATGCATTTGGAGGAAGGGAGAGATGGAGGGAGACCAGAGGGGCAGCCACCGGCATCATCATTGCCACGGGATCACAGTGGCTGTGACCGCAGGGGCAGGCATGAGGAGACAGAGACAGATAAGGTCATCTAGAGGTGAACTGACACAACTGATGATGGGAGATGAACAGTCAGACAGAAACAAAGGGTCCAAAAAAAGCCCAGAGGTTTCAAGCCTGAGGATCCAAGGGTACCAGATTATAAATTCTGTTGTCTTCTTATTCTCTTCCTTGTCTTCTTATTCTCTTCCTTATCAGAAGCCTTCAACTTTTTATAATATGCTTGTGTTGAAATTTTAACAGCAAAAATAAAATATACTATAGAAATGATGAGTAGCATCCTAAAAAGAAATTCTGAGTCAATGATAGGAGATCATTTAAACAGCTTAGAAAGGAGAAAGTCAGGCAAGGGATCAGCAGACCTGATGATGACGGTTATGTTTTTAAAAATTCATTCATTGTGCACAGTAGTTAAGAGAGAAGATTTTTTTTCTCTTCTATGTGTATATCAAGAAAAATGTTAGATTACTACTCCAGAATGATCTTAGGAACATATATTTTGGAGGTACTGGCCAGTTGTGAGGAGAGCACAGATGTTCTAAGGTATCAGACCAAATAGACATAGCTAATTCACAGGAAAGAGCCAGCTGTCAATGGAGTGCCAGGAGCTCCCAATGAGTGAGTAACTCTGAGCCAAGAGAAAAGGACAGGATTATTCATTCTGGAGACCCGAGGAGCTTCTGCAGGCTCTTGAGGAGGGCGTGGCCTGGTGCAAGCTGGGGTTTAGGAACAGGAGCTGAGAAGGGCCCTGACAAGCCCTCACACACAGAGGACCAGCCCCACTGATACTGAAAACATAAAACTCCAGCCCCATCCTTGGTTAAGATTTGGAGAGGAAGAAGAAGGAAGGATTTATCTGCTGTTTTTGTTTGCAAGGAGTCTCTTTAGTCTGAGACCCTCCTTTAATCCATTCCTAAATCCAGATTAAGCAAGGATTTTTCTCTGATGAACATGGCTTCGCATTCCACCTTTCCTGGAGAGATCAAAGTGCAAAAACCCTCTAAAACCTGCCTTTCACGATCCTCTGTGAATGCATTAAGGAGCTAAAAGGAAAGCAAGATGTTTTCTGATCCTTTTATTTTTTTTTCTATTAAATTTCAAAAAACATACTTCTTGGGGATAGTACCATCTTTTAAGTCATCTCCTGTGCTTAATAAAAATGATTGGAAAGGTAGAGTTTTTGGTGATTTGGCCAAACTATCCATGTGCAGCTGCCTTCCCAGTGGTCCCTTGTGCTGATGGAGCCTTGCGTCCAGTCCACCAGTCTACCCTTCCTGCATCTGTTCTGTTCCTCCACACCCTGGGGCTGCTCTCAGCCTGCAGACACCTTTCTGAAGGGCGGTCAGCATCTATGGATTCCTCTCCTCATGCTGTCTTAGCTGGTGGGTCTTCCCTGCACAATCTACAAATGGTAACACTGCCAGTGGTTCTCGACCTTGGCCACACTTCAGAATCACCTGAGAGCCAACGGTGTGTGTGTGGGGTGGAGGGGGCTTGGGCATGAGGACTATTAAAAGCACCCTAGGTGACTCTAATCTGCAGCCAAAGTCAAGACGCCCTCCTCCTCCTCCTCCTCCTCCTCCTCCTCAAGAAGAAGATGTACAGAACCTGCCCACTGATGTAATCTCTGACCTTCAGTTCAAAAAATACTCAGTGAGAAAGGCTGGGCTCTTTGTGTTCAGCTCCTAGAGCTGGAGTCCCCACTCTGATGCCAGGTTGCCAGGGAACAGAAGGCAGGCAGATAGAAAGTATCTCTGTGTCAGATTTGTATTGAACTGAGCATCCACGAAGGTAAAAACCTGGTCGTCGGCACCCACCGCTCATTCTTTCTGCTCCTTCTCCCTATTAAGAGCACACATCACACCGCTGACTAAAACCCCTATTTGCCAGTATGGTAGTTTCCTGGGGAGAGAAGGTATCTGTGTAAGCCTTCAGCATCCCATTATGGAGCAAAGATATTTCAGGCAAAGAGTCAGGTGGGAAAATACCTGGAGGTTGGGGGCGGGGTGGTGGTGGGACGTCTCTCGTGCTCTTTGCAATTAAGCCTGGCCTAGAAGCAGATAAACCCACTTTACTTCTTTTAATAAAGGTTCTTAGCCTCCTGTGTGCATGAGAATCACCAGTCCCTAGAAGTTTGTAAAATGCAGATTGCTGGGCCCCACCTGGAATTTTTATTTCATTGAGATGGTTGAGGGTCCAGCAATCTGAATTTTTGTTTTTAATTTAATTTAATTTTTTGGCAAGCACAGTACTTTTACTGGTACTAAACTTAGTGTTGATTAAAATGCTCTCTTCTTACCCTTGAATACAGCTGAGTATATGGAAGCATTTGTTAGTACTAAAGGCAGCCTAAGAACCCAAAATAATTCATCTTTTTGCAAAGGTATTTTTGTAGGTTAGAGATCAAAATGCCACCCATGTCAGGGCACATAAATACCCCGTTTTATGCAGAACTGTGATTAGTGGGTGAGTCTCACATGTTGGTACCAATCAGCCATGCCAGGCTGGGGGGTGTTCTTAGCCAACCCTCCCCGCCACCACCCATCACCCTCCCCCCCAAAACCCACAAAACAACAACAATAACAGAGACACACCATAACCAAACGCAATCCTGGAGCACCTTCGGGCCTTGAGATCAACCCCAGTGGGAAGGCTCCCCCTTCCCCTCTCTAGTGCACATCACTGAAAGGAGTTTTGTTCCTGGTCTAAACCAGTCCCCAGGGTCTTCTGCAAGAAGAGCCGCTACAGTGAACTGAAAAGGCCGATGAACTGAAGTGGCCTGTGTGGGCGAGTGCTTTACATTCATTATCTATTCTCTCCACAGCAACCCTGAGAAGTAAGTATCTTCATTTACAGGTGCTAGTGTGGGGTAGTCGTCAGACATCCTCTAGAAAACAACTGTTTCAGAGAGTGACCTGGCTTTGAAGGAACAGGCAGGAAGCGGAGAGGGACTCTCTCCTGCCCCTTGGGCCCAACCCACTAATCCAGGTCCCCCAGAAACAAGGCCTCCAGCAGATCTTCTTGATCCACACTCTTGATCCTGGTTTGCTCCGGTCAGGTCTGGTCTTCTCTCTCCCCTTCCTCAAGTATAGGGGTCCTGACATTTCACTGCTCCCTGTCATACCCGCCCAGATCGGAGTTTCAGCTCATTAAAAGCCCCTCTGTTTGCAGGGGGAGGAAAGGTACAGGTAAAGACTGGGTGGCTAAGCAGATAAAGCCTCAAGATCATGCTCACTTATGAAAATGTTTGAGATACAAGTGGAAAATGCAGATTACAAAATGTCATGTATGATCTTAATTATGTAAAATCTATACGTACTATACATGTGTAGCAAAACATTGGAAGGCTTTTTTTTGTTTTTTGTTTTTTGTTTTTAAATGGGAAATACTTCTGGTGTATTAGCATTAATTATTACAATACCTGTTAGTGTAACAAAATTTAAAAAAAATTTTTTTTTCATTTTTTTAAAATTTCTTTTCAGCGTAACAGAATTCATACATAGTTTTACACCACACCCAGTGCTCCATGCAATGCGTGCCCTCCACAAGACCCACCACCAGGCTCCCCCAACCTCCCACCCCCCGCCCCTTCAAAACCCTCAGGTTATTTTTCAGAGTCCATAGTCTATGAGAGACTATGGAAGGCTGTTTAATTAAATGTTAATAGCAGAGGTTGGAATTAAGAATGACATTTTAAGTATTATTTCCAAATTTTGATACAGTGAACACCTGTGACGTGTAGCCACCATGATAGTGTCATACAAAAATAGTTTCACTGCTCTGAAAATCCCCTGTTCCACCTATTCATCTTTCCCTTCCTCCTCCCAAACTCATGACAGCAACTGATCTTTCTACTGTTTCCATAGTTCTGCCTTTTCAGCCTTTCAGGATTGATTCACTTAGCATATATTACATTTTTTATCAGAAATAAAGTTACAAGATTAAAAACTCTACAACCTGTGTAACCAGCTACTACTTACTTACCTGGAACTCCAAACCAAAAAAGGTCACATTCCTTTCCGTCATTCAAAATACAGTACCCCTATCCCACTTTTACCGGATTTCCTGCCACTGGCATTCTGGGAATCCCAGGGCTGCTTACACATCTCACACTGCCCCATCCTGGCTCTTGCTTGTCTCCAGATCCATGAACCCATCTTCCTGGAGCCATTTCCCCTAACTCCTCCCACCACTCCCCCACACCCCCAACTGTGGTGTAGCTGGCATCCTCCAGCCTCCATGTGGATTTCTGAGGCTCTTTCCACTTTTGGCCACAGACCCTTTCCTCATTTCCACACAACTCAACAGACTACTAACATGTAGTAAGTCTCTGCTGAAATTTGGGGAATAACAGAAGGGAAGCACAACACAGAGAATGACTTATATTTGTTACTAGACGGCTTTGCTCAGCATCCTGGATCTTTCTTTAAGTCTTCCAAGCTTTGCTCCCAGCCATAGACCATTCAAAGAGCCAGCCCACCTCTAGACCATGGAAATCCTTCTAGAGGTCAACCTGTGGAGGGACCAACAACCAGAAGGCCCCAGGAAGATGGGAAACATCCAGGTAGCAAAGCCCAAGTCTTGCCCACCACCTGTTCATCTTCCTCGCTTCCTGTCCTAGGGAAGAGTCTTTTCAGGCTGAGTGACAGCCCATTTCCCACAGACAGGGATATGGTCATGTCTTAGTCCCAACGCCACCAAATGGTCCTGACCGTGTGGCTCTGCACCGAGCAGGTCCAGTCCCTTTTTCCATTGTTGCAAAAGGAGGTGGGGTCATGTTCACTCTTCACCTCCACCCTCACCCTTCATCGCCACTCTGCTTCTTCAGCAGACTGTGGCTCAAGAAAGCACATGAGTCTGAAATGAATAAAAATATACAGGCAGAGGGTAGTCTAAATCCACATGGAGGAAACTCAAGAGACCCACAAAGGAGGGACAACCCAGGAAAACCAATGCCCCAGTGAGGTGGTTGAACTGACCGCTCAGCTTCACTGTCTGGAACTTTGCCCTGGGATTCTGGAGGACTTGAGTTTTCCCAAAGCATCAATTTGCTTAACTCAAGTGCAACTGAAAGGCCCACAGCACAAAAAGGTGCGGAGGGTGGTCTCCTGACCCGGTGAAGTCTGCCCCACGCAAATGGTTGGAAATGCAAATTATCCGACCCTCTCTGGACCTACCCAGTCAGAACATCTGGCGGGGCCCACCTTCCGCCTTTCAATAGCCCTTGGGCAGGTGCATTTTGAAGGTGAGAAGGGCCTTCTTTGAAGGCAAAAAATTGCTGGTTACTTTCAAACAACTATTTGTCCAACTCAGAACACGAGAGATCTAAATCTTTTAAGATCCAGGCTTAGCCTGGGGCAGGGTACTTTAGGGTGTTGTTAAAAGCTAAGTTTGTTGACATTAATTCAAAAGCTTCAAAAAAAAATTTAAATCCGTGACAAAGGAGTGAATGTATAATTTTATTTGGTTTCTATGAGTAATAAGTACAATTATTTGTGTGATCTGCTCACCATTTTAAAATGCTAAAGTGCCATGCTGCTTAAAAATATGTATTAAGGTCTTTTTTTCCTCCCAAGGTTTTATTTAAATTCAAGTTAATTCTAGTTTAAGGGGTAGAATTTACTGATTCATCAGTTGCATATAACACCCAGTGCTCCTCCCATCAAGTGTCCTCCTTAATCCCCAACATCCAGTTACCCCCATCTCCCATCCACCTCCCCTCCAGCAACCCTCAGTTTGTTTCCTATAGTTTAAAGTCTCTTATGATTTGCCTCCCTTAATTTATTCTTTCTTTCCCTCCCTTATGTTCGTCTGCTTTGTTTCTTAATTCCATGTATGAGTGAAATTATATGGTGTCTTTCTCTGACCAGCTTCTTTCACTTAGCATAATATCCTCTAGTTCCTTTCACATCATTGCAAATGGCAAGATTTCGTTCTTTTAGATTGCTGAGTAATATTCCATTGTGTGTGTGTGTGTGTGTGTGTATATATATATATATATATATATATATATATATATATACCGAACCTTCTTTATTCATTCATCTGTTTATGAACATCTGGGCTCTTTCCATAGTTGGCTATTGTGGACATTGCTGCTGTAATCATTGGGGTGCAGGTGTGTCCCTTTGAATTACTATGTTTATATCCTCTGGATAAATACCCAATAGTGTGGTTGCTGGGTCATAGAGTAGCTCTATTTTTAACTTTTTGAGAAACCTCCATATTGTCTTCCACAGTGGCTGCATCAGCTTCCATTCCCATCAACAGTGTAAGAGGGTTCCCTTTTTCTACATCCTCGACAACATTTGATGTTTCCTGAGTTGTTAATTTTAGCCATTCTTACTGGTGTGAGGTGATATCTCATTGTGATTGTGATTTTGGTTTGTATTTCTCTGATAATGAGGGATGTTGAGCATTTTTTCATATGTCTGTCGGCCATTTGTATGTTTTCTTTGGGAAAATGTGTGTTCATGTCTTCTGCTCATTTCTTGAGGGGATTATTTATTTTGGGGGTCTTGAGTTTGATAAATTCTTTATAGATTTTGGATATTAGTCCTTTATCTGATATGTCATTTGCAAATACCTTCTCCCATTCCATGGGTTGCCTATTAGTTTTGTTGATTGTTTCCTTTGCTATGCAGAAGCTTTTTATCTTGATGAAGTCCCAATAGTTCATTTTTGCTTTTGTTTCTCTTGCCTTTGGAGATGTGTCTAGTAAGAAGTTGCTGTGGCCGAGGTCAAAGCGGTTGCTGCCTGTGTTCTCCTCGAAGATTTTGTTGGATTACTGTCTTACATTTAGGTCTTTCATCCATTTTGACTTTATTTTTGTGTATGCGAAAAAGTGAGAAAGTGAGAAAGTGGTCCAGTTTCATTCTTCTACACGTGGCTGTCCAGTATTCCCAGCACCGTTTGTTGAAAAGACTGTCTTTTTTCCATTGGATATTCTTTCCTGTTTAGTTGAAGATTAGTTATTCCTATAGTTATGGGTCCATTTCTAGGTTCTGTGTGTATGTTTTTTTTGCTAGTACCAGACCATCTTGATGATTACAGCTTTGTCATACAGCTTGGAGTCCAGAATTGTGATGCCTCCTGCTTTGCTTTGCTTTTCAGTTTTCCTTTGGCTATTCAGGGTCTTTTCTGGTTCCATAAAAACTTTAGAATTGTTTGTTCTAGCTCTGTGAAAAATGCTGATGGTATTTCAGTAGGGATTGCCATGTTAGTATTTTCTTAAAACATATATTAGATAAGTTTTGTTCTTCATTTTATTTTGTTACGTGAACACGGCTGTGTCTTCACAATTTTAAAAATTAAATTGTGATCCTATATCTTTCTGCTATCCATGGAAGGATAACTCTTAAAGGACTATTCAAAAAGAAGCTGCTTTATGCTTATTTTCACCTACACCTGACGTACCATAGTGAGACAGCTGGTATTTAAATCTGGGAACAGTCCAGCTGTATATTCCTTTCGCATATGCTTTATGTTGTAGTAGTGCAAAAAAGTGCTCCAAAGTGGGACAGTTGATGCCAGAGAGGAGGAAAGCTGTGCATTACACAGTGTCTGAATAGTTGATAAAATGAAATGAGAGTATTATCACATCTTGGTTTGGGGGATACTGTGTTTTTCCAGGTGACAGAAGCTGAGTGGCTGAGCAGTCCATGGGCATAAGAATTTGTGTGAATGAGAGGCAGAGGGAAAAGAAGAATTTTGCATACAAAGTGTATAGTTTATGAACCAATTCAATAATGTGCCATAATTACATATTATAATTATAATTATTTTAATAACCTATAATGGAAAGGAATTAGGAAAGGCCAAGAAGCATCAAATACCAAGTTGAGCAAAATTACATCAGGCTCTTGCAACAGTTTACATCTGTTTATCTCCACTTGCAGCAAAACTGCTTATACAGATCAGCCCTGGGCTCCCTCTTACTCTGTGTCTGGTTCTTGACAAACTTCAGAGGGCATCCTTTACGCTGGCTCATTTTGTCCTTGAACCTGGTTAAGGATTAATTCAGCCTGAAGGTGTTCTGTTCAGTTACAGTCAGCTTACAGCCAGAGTCACCGTCTGCTCTGCACTGGAAATTATTAAATTGCCTCCCAGTCAAACCATTCCAACTCCTCTCTCTCAATCTCTCCTTCTCTCCATGCCCAGCCCTCTTATCTTCCATTTTCCCTCATTCCTCTGTCTCAGAGATTCCCTAGAGTTCTACAGGAAAAGGAGATAGGAGTTGAACCTGGGATATATGTGAACAAACTCTAGAATCCTGTGGCGTTCTGAGGCAACTCAGAGGTCCAGCTCTAGGGAGCCTCCGTGTGTCTAGATGGGCAGGAGGTCCCCCTTCTCCCTCATCCATTCTTTCCTCTCTGCTGCTGAGCCTGGGGCTTTGCTGAGTTCTCACAGGAATGGAATTAGTGAGCACAGCCTCCCTAACTGGGGATACAAAATGTGGTCTCATTTCCTTTGTTATCCAAATGACCATTTGGCACTGACCTCTTCCCACATCCCAACCTGGGCCCCTCAGTGGGTCCCCCAGTTTTGTAGGCAATTCCCCAAGATGCAGCCTAAAGTTGTCCTGAAAGAAGTTTATCTCATCCTTCTACCCAACCGTCCAGCCTGTCTTCCCTCTGCACTTTGCTCCTCCAAGTCAACAGAACAGGCCTTTCCCCACAGCCCGGCTGAGGCCATGCTGCAATGACTGACTGGATACCACTGAACCTTCGGGGGGCAATGGAGAGGAATTCTCTCATGGCAAATGGCTAGCGATGGTGGCGGTTAGGGCTCTTCTTAGAGCTGGAACCCAGACTCAGCCTCAGGTTCCAGCCAACATGCCACTCTTGTATCCTTCCCCACCTGCCCACCAATGAATATCCCTCAGGTTTGTCTGTGCTCTTCAAGATTAGCTCCTGTCATTTGATCTGGAAGGGGCTCCCCAGAATCCCCAGGGCACATTCCCATTCTTTATTTGAGAATCTTCCTTTCCCCAAAATGGTTGAGGTAGGAGGGCCGATCCCCACACAGTAAATCTCACCCCACCCCTTGGTGCCCAACACCTCTCAGTAAACAACCGGAGTGGATCATCAGCCTTGATGGGTCTTAAATTAACACTTAGCAGCGGACGCCAACAGGCAGGGCAGGCAGAGCTCCTCCAGCAAGCTTCTGCTTGTGCTCTAAACTGCTCTACCCACACTGCAGAGCTTCGCAACAAACGCGTCCAAAATCCATGCAGAGCCAGAGAATATTCCTCCAGATTCCCCCCAGTCAACAGGGGGGGAACATAGACCTCCACCCAGCTTAATTTTGCCCAATCTTCATATTACCTGTAACACAATGCTTAGCTCCCAGAGTTAGAGAAATCTGTGATCAGGTTTATGGGAAATCACAATTTTCTCCAAGAACAATGGCTATGTGCACAATTTACATTTTGTTAACTCTAAGGCCCAGTCAAATGGTTTCTTTAGTACAAAGGAAAGGCTTGACTGAAAAGTGACTTCAACTGTCTTACTCTTTGAGGACAGAACTGTGTGAAATTACATATACACAATTTATGTATATATATAAATATATATTTTATATATTTATAGACGTCATTATTTATATACAATATAAAATATAAACATGTATATTTTGCACGTAATATATGTACATATTTTTACATGTAAATATATTTAAATATAAGTAATATATTTATATATTTTTTAAAGTCAGAAAGTTATTATGAAGAAAAAAAAACATGGCCCTATACTCTGACCCTGTTAACATTTTTGTCTACATATGTATATAAAACAGATAATAGAAATGATATCTGTACAAGCTATGAACATTCAAATAATATAGAAAAATCTTCATTATAAAGAGAAAGTCTCTTTTTTACAAAACGGAAGCCCCCATCCCCAGTCGAGCCTCCAGCTTTCACTCCACAGTTGATACACGCCCAGCTCTGAGGACATATAGAGGCTGAAATTTATTCCTTGACTGTTTGCCTGGCTGTGTGCCCTGCCACTGTGCAGGTGTCCACCCAGAAGAAAGGGGTACCTTTTCCTAATTCATATGAGAATGCTCTATTGCCTTTGAAAACAGTCTTTGAATAACTGCTTGCATATCCCTCTAAAAAGCTACACGTGTACTGGCTTATAGAAATATACGTGTCCTTTCTCATCCCACAGAAAAAATATGTGGTACACACATTGTTCTGAACTTCACTTCCTTTCTTCCTTTTTTTCTTTTTTCTCCTTCACCGTTTTTTTTTTAAACTTAATATGTGTTGGAGATTTTTATGTGTCAGCAATACAGGTGTGTGTTTCTTTTTTTTCTTTTTTTTTTAAGGGTCTATGGCATTCCATTGTATGGCTTTATCAAAGTCTGTGTAACTAGTTCCCTTTTAATGATTGATGGGCATTTAGGTTGTTTCCAGGTTTTTTAGTGGGGACGCAGGAAGGGTTAGGGCTATTACACAAAATGCTTATATGTAAATAATGGTATGGTTTTATGACCGTGTTTATAATGGGAAGTTCCTAGTAGTAGAATTTCTGGGTCAAAAGGCGTGGAGGTTTTAAAATTTAATAGATATTGATTGTAACAATGTGCATTGCCAAGAATATCTGTATTTTTGTACCCCCATCTACCCAGGGTATTATCAAGTTACATTCTGCCAGTCTGATGAGCCAAACATCGCATTGTTGTTTCAATTTAGATTTCTTTAGATATAAGTAATGTTAAATATCTTTTTATTAGTCTGTTAGCCACTCACACTTTTCTGTTAGCCATATGTTTGCATCTTTTGCCCATTTCCTATTGAATTATTAATAATATTTTACAGAGTCATAAGATTTGTCAATCAGAACATGAGTCATTATTATTATTGTGTCGCAAATATTTCTTCCAGCACGTCATTTATCTTTTGATCTTGTGCGTATTTTTTGTTCTGCAGGGTTTCCAAATGTACATGCAGTCAGATTCATTAATCATTTTCTTTATGGCTTCTATGTATGTACAACTTTTTTGTTACAGTTTTTCCAGATTCTACCTAGTAAAGTTAACAACAACAAAAAAATCTTGGACCTGATTTCAGCCCACGTGTCCAAGGTCACTCCACCTTGCAATGTGAATGGTCTAAGGACACTCAGTGATGAACAGTGAGGTTTATCAGAGGGTTTTGCCTCATGTGTGTCATCAGAATGGACAGATCTGAAAATCAGAATGTCTCTTCAGAGCCTGAGCCTGGCCCAGACATCCAATAGACAGGGACAGGGATAGGGATAGGGATAGGGATATGCCCAATGACCATGTTCCTTATAGAATACTTACCCTCAGACAAACCATAAGTCACTCTTAATCTCACAAAACAAACTGAGGGTTGCTGGGGGGGAGGAGAGGTAGGGAGAGGGTGGCTGGGTTATGGACATCGGGGAGGGAATGTGCTATGGTGAGTGCCATGAAATGTGTAAGCCTGATGATTCAGAGACCTGTACCCCTGGGGCAAATAATACATTACATGTTAATAAAAATAATTAATAAAAAAAGAATACTTTCCCTTTACTCAAGTAGCAAACAGCCAATTTGATTGAATATAATACAATTCCCGCTGTTTGGGGGGTTTATTATAGGTCTTTAGCTCTCTTTTTGTATTCAAGGATAGAAGATTTTTTTAAAAATTGACCTACTTATTAGTATTTTATGTTTAATTTTGCTTCTTGCAGGCAGCTTCAAAAGATGGTCCACGATATCAAGAACAATGAAGGTGGAATAATGAACAAAATCAAAAAGTAAGTTAAATTTCATAGCACTATATAAGCAGTCATTTGTATAAATCACACATTATTCCAGCCTGTGCTAGGTGGAAGAGAACAAAATTCTCTGTTACCAAAGTGCGGAGTTGCAGCCTCTTTAGCATGTAACCCTTTCTTACTCATGGCAAGAATCCATGGTGGTAAGATCCATCTTCAGGAAACATGGCAAATGAATGGGGTGATCCTCAGGGAACTTTGCTTTTCCCTCTCACTGCAGTAAAAGTGAGTTGTCCCCCTCAAAGTGCCAGCAAATGTCAACAAAGACGTTTCTAGAAACAGGACAATCAGCTTCTATAACTATTTAGTTAAAGTGCACTAGGACACGCTTGAAGAAATCCAAAAGAGAAGTTCTAAGAACACAATCCTAGCATTTTTAGGATGCCACACCTGTTTTCCATATTTCAATTTTTTGCCTTTTCAATTATAGCCTTAAAATTGTGTTTTCAGTTGGCACTTAGAGAGGGAAAGCTAGAATTTCAAATCTTCCTGCACATCAAAAACTCTTAAGCTTTTTTTAAAAAAAAAAAAAGACAAAAATTGTGCATACCTGTACTTGCCACTCAAAATCTAAGTTAAGAGGAAAGAGGAAATAGTATCCCATTAAGTTTTTAAGTTCTTTTATTGAGAAAATGAAAGTAGTAGTAGATTCACCAGGAAAAAAAAAATCAAACAGTTCAGAATTGCATGAAGTAAAAATCTCCCACTTCTCCACATCCCCACCTCAACCAACTCCAGGGAAACAGACATTGTCCTGAGTGAGTCTGGTATATATATCTGTTATGTATGTGGTACAGTACATGCCTGTACACACATACATTTTCATCATGAATGGCATCATACTTCATAAACCATTCTACCAACTTGATTTTGCTTAGTGGTTTTACTTAATGCTAGATCATGGACATCTTTGTTTGATAGTATATAAAAATAAGGCATATTCCATCTTGAGCAGCTGGTTAATAGTATGCTATAAATGTATTATCAGTCAGTTAACCAGCTATGCATCGGTGAACCCTTTTTAAAGGGAAGGAGATGTGGGAGTTTAAACTGGCATATTCTTGGGGGAGCAATTTGATAAGATCACTAAAAATTTTGTGGCCATTTCTTTCAGCTTAACTGTCATAAGTAACATTTCAATAAATAATTTTTATAGATTTTGAGTGTACCAGAAAGCTAAATTCCTAAAATGAAATTTAGAAATGGAAGAATTTGTGCCCTTGAAATTTTTATTGATATTACCAAATTGCTTGCCAAAAATTCTGTACCATTAATAGTGTATAAAATTTCATTTTCCTATGCCTTCAGAACAGAGTGTCTTCATTCTTTTTGGTCTTTGTTAAACTCGAAAGTAAGAAATCATGTTTCATGGTGTTTTTAGACTATAAAATGCAAATGAGTCTAATATGTATAAGTCATTATCACAAAATAGTTAAAATGGTCTTCTGCTTGTGGGGCATCTACTAGAGGAGAATTTGTCCTCATGTTCTGTCCTGTGGTGGAGAGAGGTATGTGATTATTCTCATTTAATATTTCTGAAACTTGCAAAATCTCATTGAAATGAGGGAACCCTGCTAGTCATTGTTTTAATCGCTAGGGATTCTAGATTAATTATCCCACAATTGTCAGTTTTACAATACACCAGTTTTCTCAATAATATGAAGCCACTGTGTAAAATGTCTCTCTCTTCCCTGGTCAGGCATACTCACAGTAGCCATGGCGCTCAAAGTTTTTCAGAGAGTTCCTATTTCATTATGCTCATTGTTCCCAAAATACATTTGACTTGAAAAACCATGTTTCCTCTCAGCTTGGAAAATATGGCTGCCATAGTCCTGACCCCGGGTGAAGTCAGTGGGCCTTTGGTTCTGAGTGACCTGCTGTTAACGCTCTTGCTCGTTGCCAGGCAACAGGTGCTACCTTGAAAGGAGGAAGCATGGTTGAACACACTGGTTTCCTAACACAAGACCGTGACAAGAGTTGTCGCTGGTCCATGGCCAAATGAGAAAATAAGGACCTTGAAGCGTTGGGGGTTGACATGCAGCTGCCAGCTGCTAAGTAAGACCCAAACCACAGCTTTTATTCCTGGTTGGTGTTCAGTGACCACCAGCCCCTTCCTGAGTCTGTTCTTTATCCCGAGATGATACCATTTTGGGTATTTTTTTTTAAAGATTTTATTTATTTATTTGACAGAGAGAGATCACAAGCAGGCAGAGAGGCAGGCAGAGAGAGGAGGAAGCAGGCTCCCTGCTGAGCAGAGAGCCTGATGTGGGACTCGATCCCAGGACCCTGAGATCATGACTGGAGCCGAAAGCAGAGGCTTAACCCACTGAGCCACCCAGGTGCCCCAATAACATTTTGGGTATTAAAATACCTTTTCTTTTCTCTTATGAAATAGTGGCAATAATGGGTAATGGATGGTTTGTGCTTTTTGAAATTTTACTGGTCCAAGTATAGACCCGGCACTGTGATTCCTTGTTTGTTTTTGTGCTTTTCCCCCCACCCAACACTGTGGCTAATCTTTCTATCTGGACCTCATCAGAAGTCTAATGATAATATCTCCCCAGCTCACGCTGGCTTGCTGTGAGAATTGAATGAAATAATCGACCTAAGAACCTTTGGGGAAACAAAAAGCAAAATTCCTATGCAAATATAAATATTGTTATTTTTGCAACATTACAATTCTTATTTGTCAGGCTAATTTTTCGTAATCAGACATGAATTTCTATACTGCTTTTTTTCCACAAGAAATGAAATATATTTTGCATGTAATGGTTAACCTATTCCCTGCTTCTAAAAAAGGATGTGATGTTTTAGTAAATAAAGGCTACTGGATATAGATTTTATTTATATATACTTTAAATTTCAGTAAGCAAATCATTCTTAAGTAAAATGGGCAACTATTATTAAGAATAATAATTTACTAGAAAACTTAGCCATTTCAAATAATAGAATGGGAGGTGTTGTCAGAACTTTAGTAAGCCTAAAAATTGGGATACATTTTTAAAATGTAATTTTAATTTTCTTCTTTTGGTGATGGGGGAAGGATTGTGAATATTCAAACATTTTATATATGCATAAAGATACTAAAGTAGTTTTGAGAGTGCTTGAAACAGTTCAGTGTCTAAATAAGCTGAATATCATAAACTCCAACCTGGAGACCCTCACAACTCATTTATTTGGCACTTTTCAGTAGTGCCAAAATAATCTCAGTCCAACCTACAACCCAAGTGCTCTGTTACAGCTAATATTTTTTTTATATTTAAAGCATTTATTAAGTTATTTATTCAAATAGAGTCCATCTTCTCTTATCGCCCTATCAACCAATCAACATTTCCTTGAACTTCTGAACTCTGTACTTGCTTTTGTATTCTGACCTCTCAGAACACTTCCACCACTGGACTTCACCTTTGCTGAGTGACAGCCCCATTACACACTGGAGAGATGAGGGAGATGGGAGACCTCTGGTTAATGGCTTCACTCCATTTACAATACATTTAGTCTTTCAATGAGATGGGTCCAAAAGAAGCCAATATTCTATTAGTTATCTGTCTGTCACCTCTATATCTGCTTCTGTTTGGGGCCTTTTGGCAACAGTCGTCCGGACAACAGTGTGCTGACCAATTGTCTGATGGTTGTTATCTATAGGCTGAAAGTCAAAGCGCCGCCAAGTGTTCCTCAAAGAGATTATGCCTCAGGTAAGAGTATTTCTAAAATACTTGGATTCTTGACTAATTTCACGTTCATATTTACTTCCTGAAAAGGGAACCATGTTCTACTCATTTGAAAATAAGAGTGCCCATCCTAATTTTAAGAATGCCCAAATCTATTAGGCATTTGACTATAGTGGAGCTGTAGTAGTCCATCCATCCATCCATCCATCCATCCATCCACTCATCTATTTATCAAACACTTATTAAGTATCTTCCATGTGCCGGGCAAATACACGGTTTTAGGTAGAGACACAGCGCTAAACAGGACAGATATAGTCTCCACACTCACAGTGTTTATAGTGAAGAAAAAAAGATACAGTGGTACAAAAGCAATTAGAGTTCAGGGTGATGGGGAAGCACAAAGTTCAATGAAAGTCCATACAGCAATGTCTTATCTAATCTGAGGTGAAGGGTGTGGGGAGGAAGTGGGGAAGGGAAGGCTTCCTGGATAGTGAATTATGAAAATGGATACTTGAAGGTCACTGGGGGTTGGGGTGGGGGGAAGATAATCTATTGATGGTGCATGGTTACTCAGTCCTCTCTGACGTCCCGGCTACCCAGTCCAACTAGGATCAATTTTGTCAGCGGAGGGTAGTCTTGAGATTGGTGTTGTTTATGGCAGTGGTGAGCAAAATAAATTATCCAACATACTGCCCTTCTCTAGAAGAAATGCCTTGGGAAGATAGGCCTAAAATCTCTTTCTACTGGCTTAAATATAAAGATTTCCTGGGCATGGACATACCTATAGAGCCCTTAATGAAAACCACAGGGCTACAGACATCATTGAAGTCTCTTCCTCTATCCCTGACAGCTAAAACCGAATCACAACCTTAAAGGATGCTTACTGGTTGTTGTTTTTTTTCTGTCACTGATCAAGATAGCAATAAATCAGACAGTTGAATTCCTCCTAGGCACTAATTAAATCTTATCACACTAAGAAATGCGGACCAACATACCAAGTCTAGTGAGTGACCTATTGGACTACTTTCCAGAAGTTGCTAGGTTACAGAGTACTTACTGACCTCACCTTGCCAGTCACCAAGTCTCAACAGTTGACCAGGAGACTCCTTTGCAATGAAAAAAAAAATTAAAGTAAATAAAAAAATAAAGACCCTGTCCTCATCTTTAAAATCTACCTGATCAAAAGCCAAGGAGGGGGGGACCTCAAGCGAGCTGCTTAGTTAACAAAAGAGAAGAAATTCCTCCTTCTCTCCCAAGTTCTAAAAAAGAAAAGAAAGCAGACAACATCTGCTAAGTACCCTGAGTTTTGGTAGGAAAATTATGGAATCATGGAATGCCAGGTCTAAAAGGAGCCCCAGAGGTTCAGCAGCCTGACCTCCAACCCAGCACTCACTCCTGCCCCCACCACCACCACACACCACAAATGAAACCCACATTCTGTTTGGACATTTCCTGTGATGATGTCCCAAGCCCCTCTGGTCCTGTCAAGGACCAGCCCTGGCAAGACAGAGAAGCAGTCCATTTCCTGGTGGCTTCCTAAGTTTGTCCTCATGGCCACACAGCACAAGTTTTTAAACATTCAAGAAAGCAGAGATTGAGTTGTTCTGTGCAACTCCAAGGATAAAATTAAGAAATTAGGTCATTTGAATAGTTTCTTCTCTGGAATCAATATCTCCAGGTGCTTCTGCTGTTTCACATGTTCTTTGACTCATTTGACACATATAACACAGTACATCCTGTGTGATACTCACGCTACTAGATACGGAGTGGGGAACAAAATATAGCCCCTGACCTTCAGGTGCTTCATGACTAGTGGGGGGGACCCAATAATAAATGAGGATGCCGACAGGTCACTATTTGCCTGAGGTCCCACTGCTGTGGAGGGAAAGCCCCACCAGCCATTCCACACCCCTCAGTGGCCAGAACTGAACAAGGCCTCTCTCCTTGGACCCTGGGGCCCTACTACCCAGGGGTGGTTGGAAAAAGCATAGCAGACCTATAAGGGAATGCATAGCAAACCTCCGTCCACTAACGAAGTGAGCTATAACACTGCTTTGCCCTTGCCCTCATGTCCTTACAGAAGCCAGCATTCACTTGGGTTTGTTTGTTTTTTGTTTTTTTTTTTTTGTCTCCCTGTCTCCACTCTGATTGGTGGTACCAGCAAGGCTGACACGGGGAGAGCGGCATTCACCACCAGCCCCGCCGCATGGAACTAAGACTAGAGGAATGAAACTTGGACTTGAAGGTATTGGAAAGCCTGGAAAGTCCTTAAAGACCACTCACCCCTGGCTTCTCGTGTGAGGGCTAAGTGGAGACCAGACAGGCTAAGGGGCTGCCCAAGGTCATGCGGCCAGGCAACATAGACATGTATGTCTATGGGCAGTATGTATGACCGGTCATGTATGTCTGTATGGCCGGTCATACAGATAGGCCACGGGGCTGCCCAAGGTCATACAGCCAAGCCAGGACTCTACCCTCCCACCTCCTGTTAACAGGGCTCTGAGAAGGGATGAGGGGACAGGCAGACAAAAGGACTTTTTAAAATGTGAAGTATTTAGATGCAAATCCCCTCTCTTAGCCAGCTCAGATCCACTCCCCAGAGGTCACATCCCTGTCTCCTCTTGGGGCACCCAGGGAGACTATCCATGGGCTGCCTCCACTGTGGCCTCTGTAGTTCTGCTTTCTCTTCCTCCCCTGCATCTGCCTCCACCACCACGTCTAACCCGGCCTCCTTCCTTCTTTCCTTCCTGCATCGCACTGCACCCATCCCACTGCTTCCCACATCCTTCCACCAGCTCAGTAAGAGGAGAAGCTGGCAGGCCTAGTGGCCCAGAGCATGGCCTCCAGAGCTGAATCGGGGCCCCAACTGTGTGTGTGTCAGACACACAGCATGGAGGGTGCCCCACAATGTCCAGAGTCTCTGGTGCTGCTCATGACCCAGAACAGAAAGGCTCTGTGCCCACCCTTGCCATTACCGCTTCACTCAAGCTCTCACCAATGACTCTTTGACTGCCTTTCCAGCCATCCCTTCCCATTCTCAAGCCCCCCAGTCTGATTAGTCCTTTGTCTCTTCATGCCTGAACTGCTCAAACACCATCCTCATCGAACTTCCTGCCTCCAGCTTGTCACTGGGACAGTGGCCTCTGTGGCTGGAGCACCCCCTTGGCTGGCAACAACCTGGCTTTGTTTTCTCCTCAGACTCTCCAGAACAGCATGTTCATTCCAGCACATCTATGCCTTATGGCTGTGCCTTATGGATACCCCTTCCAGCCATCAGTTAAGCCCTGCTTCTGGGGCTGACACACAGGCCCTAGCCTTAGAGGGTGGAAGGAGGATGCCCTCCTTCATCTTCATCCTCTCATTCGGGTCCTGGCCATCCTTCAAGGCCTGACTCAATCCCACCTTCACCACACAGCCTCATGCAACCCCTCAGCCTTTGCTGAGTGCACCCTTCGCAGAACTTTTCCAGCACCTGTCCATGATTCCAGGTGTTGAGACATTTGTCAGGAGAGCCTATACTGTTGTGTGATACACGGCTGTTCTTCTAGACTCCAGGTCTATTACCTCCATGGCTGGGTGAGATCTTGGACTTTGGGGTCCTCTAGCCTCGGTTAGAATCCCATCTTTGGCCCCTAAACCCTGTGAACCTAGAAATGTTTTATAACTTCCCTTGGAAGATTGGAGATGAGAGTGCTGATCTATCCTTCAGGCTGTTATTAAAGTAGATTAATAGTGACTAGCAGCATCCATGGGGCTCTTACTCAATGGGTGATGTCAGATGGCTTTCTCACTTGCCCTGGGCTATTTCATTTCATTCTGATGAAGCCCCATGACACAGGCTCTACTTATCCTAGCCATTTTAGTGGTGAGAAAACGGATGCCCAGAGGTTAAGCAATTTGCCTGTTCACGCTGCGAGCAAGTGGCAGAATCAGGATTTTGATTGGCAGCCTGACCCCAGAGCCCAAGCTCCAAACCCTGGAGTAGACACTGAAGTGGGGCCACTGTGGCATTCCACGTGCCTCACAGTGCCCGCTGCTGGGACCACAGGCTGGGGGAGGCACATGAATCACAAAGCCTGGGCCTGGCAAGGGGAGGAGCCCCTCTATTAT
Source organism: Mellivora capensis (assembly GCA_004024625.1). Classification (NCBI taxonomy): domain Eukaryota; kingdom Metazoa; phylum Chordata; class Mammalia; order Carnivora; family Mustelidae; genus Mellivora; species Mellivora capensis. Next base: position 40,728 of record PISX010001999.1, on the reverse strand, counting down.
GTGGCATGGGATTGTGACACTGTAAATGGAGCATAAGCCCCAAACCAGTACACGACCAACGGAAAGGCTCTCCCTCATAAGGAGGCCCAACCAGCATCTCAGCTTCCTGCCAGGGGCGTGCAACCTTCCATCCCAAGTGAAACCGCCTTTCCCATACTAAACTTGTACTTACTCTCCTGAAAGCATCACCCTCTATATTAGAGGCTCTCTTAGGTCTGTTTCTTTATGGTAGCCATACTGTGTGGTTGCCATTAGAGTGAAATAGAATGGTGTTGCTATGAGGGTTTATTAAGACATTGTCAATACCCAAGACAACACTAACATTAACTCGGCATTTACTGCGGGCCAGGTTTCGGGAAGCACTCACAGGTATTGTATTACTGGATTCTCATAAACACATGAGGCAGGCACTATTCTTACCCTTGTTTCACAGGTGAGAAATTGAGCTTTAAACAACTAAAGTCCTGGTCCTCTGCCAAGCAGGTAGTAAAGAGCAGAGCCAGGATTTGAACCGGGGGGAGCCTGGTTCTAAAACCACAACCCACCCACTTTAGGAGGCCCTGAGATGCTGGACTACCACCCCATACTTTGGCTCTAGTACTTTGGTGCATACTGCATTTTAGTTTGGGAAATGGCCTGCAGGCCATGACTTCAAGAGCAGGATGTTGTGAGTTGCTGGTAGGACCAGGAGATGGGTGTAGCTGGGGGAGAGAGGGGTGCTGTCTGGCAACCTCTCCCATGTGGTGATGCTTTTTTCTCTTCTCTGCCTCAGTGCTCTACGATTCCTGGATTGGGCCACTCTTGTTTCTCCTAGATTTTATGTGAAGGCTCAGTAGAGGGCCAGGCAGTTTACATGGGATTTCAGCTGTAGAGACCAACACAGACAGCCTGGCTTCCAGCCCGCCCCCTCACTCACCAGCCATGTGGCCTCAGACACGTTTTGCCACATCTCTTAGCTTCCATTTCCTTGATTATAAAATTGAGATCATGATGGCACCTACCACAAAGCTCTGTTTTGAGGATAATGGGGAAAATACACTTATCCTAGCCCTGAGCACATAGGAGGTGTTTAATAAATGAAATCTATTATTAGTATCCTAATACTCGCTCCTTCAACTCATCTGTTGCTTCATACTTTTATTACTGCATGGGTTACAAATGCCAAATGCCATTCAGATACAAAGATAAATTAAATAGGCCTTGTTTTTCAGTACAGAGAGGCACCAAAAAATGATCATAGCACAGGGCAGAATGGACCACACGTGTCATCAAGGTGCCAGCAGCCCCTATGAGGGTCCAGAGGAAGGAGTCATAATTAGAACCCGAGGGACTGGGGAAGACCCTATGGCAGAGGCGTAACAGGGATTTCCATGCAAAGAAGGAAGACAAGCTGGGGAAATAGCCCAGGCAGAGCAGAGAATGATCAAAAGTACAGGCTGGAAGGAACACACTGCCCAGTATCACTGTGAGTGAACATGGAAGATGGCAAGAAAAGTTGTGGGAGGGACAGGATGGGGAGGCATCAAAACGTGTGGACTCAGAGCCTTGACTTTACTCCATAGGGAGCTGATGATGATTCCTAAGGAAAGGAGCAACATGCTCCAAACTTTATTTTAAGAAAATCACTAGAAATAGTATGAAATGTGTGTTGGAGAGGAAAGATAATTGGGACAGGAAAAGTATTTAGCTTCTGCAAGTACTTTCAGCAGTGACTGGCCAGAAAATGGGCCCCAGTTCCCTGAGAAAAGACTCAGCAAACACAGCTCAATGAGGCGGGAGGTGTGTTTTATAAAGGTATTTTATAAAGTTTTCTATTCTAAAGGTTGAAACAAAAACATCTTGCCACCATAAGTGCTGATCTTCAGTTATCCCCAAACTTAAGGTATTAGAAACATATCCACCTCGGTACCCGGTGTTAGTATATTGAGAAGAGGACTTATTGACCTAGTCTTCTCAGGTTTCTTGCAAAGCCCCGGTGATTTCGGCATACTCTAATTTGATATAAGTTAGCCCAGATCATCACTTAATAAGAATTATCTTCTGTGAATGTCAAAGTTTGACCTATTATTTGGCTCATAAAGTAAAGCTCCTTTTTAGTGCCTATCATGTTTTTCCCAAGAGAGGGCGCTGTTGCTGCTATGACCTAAAATCTGGCCACTCTGTTCTAAACCCTTCCTTCGGGCCCCCATTTTTTCTCTACAATTCCTTTTCCTGTGCCTCTTTGGAGTCCACCTAGAGCTGGAGTCCGTGGTCTGCCATTGCAGGGGCTAGAAATGGCAAGAAAAGGTTCTACCAAGGCTCTGGAGGGTTCAGGGACCATCCACTGGACCCCCTCCCATGGCTGCTCAAAGGGCTAGGAGAAGAGCTGGGAGCTTCCCTGGATGGGTTGCAGGAGCCACTTTGCCATCTGGACCAGTGCCTGGTTGATCTGTAGAGCTGAGTGAATTGTAATTACCCTCTAATGTCAGTTTATGTGATGGGGTGGATGCTAAGCTTCTCATACTCTAAATGTGTTTTGGAGAAAAGGGAATCATATATTCTCCTTGACTGTCCATAATTCAGATCTATTTTATTCTTCAAGAACCTAAGCTCCTTGACACCTGTTATTTCCATTTTCATCCTGCCTGGGGAGCCAAGGAGAGTGCCTATACTTTGGAGTTCAAAGGCAGTGAGGTAGCATGGTGCTGGAGCCCACAGCATGTCCTTGGAAGTCAGCCTGCAGGGTTCAACTCCTGGCTTTATTATTTGCTATCTGACCTTGGGCAAATGACTTATTTTTGCTGGGCCTCAGCTTCCTCATAAGATCTCTAAGAGACTACTCTGAAAATATTGCCTGGCATGTAGTTTTAAAGCACCAGGTAAATCTTTTCAATAGGGTTCAATAGTGTCTCCAGGGTTATTCTAAAGTCCCCAAAATGCTCCTTAAGAAAGACAGATGTGGTTCAGATGTACCATGTCTCTGCCTCAGTGGGACTTACCTGTATGATTTGAGAATTGATTTTTTTTTAAAAGAGGAGCTGAAAGCAGATGAACATGAGATAAGTGTAATAACTGTTCAAAGCCAAGTAAACAAGACCAGGGAGCCCAAAGGCAAGGAAGGCAGCTGCAGGCTAGTGGCGGACACGGTGGGGCTGGCCAGCTGAGATTTACACTTGTGCCTTCTGCTTCCCACATGCCATTGCAGAGAACCCTGCTGATGAAGCGGAGCAGTGGTCCGATGACTTCGTGAGTATTTGCTCCTGGGAGCAGGAGGGAGGGTGTTGTTTCCACGGGGATCTGTGGGAGACCTTTGCAAGGGCTTGTTTCTGAAGGACATGCTGCTGGTCACCTGTGCATCACAGCGGGGAGATGGCTGGCCTGGAAGGGCCACCAACAGATAGACAAGGCGGCAAGAACCCCATAGTGGCTGACTTGACCTGGCACCAACGTGTACCAGGCTAAGTGATTCATCCACATCACCTCCCCTAATCCTCCCCAGAGCCCTACGTGTAGGCATTCTTATCTCCATCTTCAGTGCTGTCGTTTGGAGTTCTCACCAGCATAGCCAAAACAAATGTGGAATGTTTTTAAATAATTCTGTATCAGTTAACAAAGGTCTCTGCCCTGAATTCCCCAGTGCCCCATCATTGCCTGGGACTTATCTAGGAGCCCTAAAGAGTGAATGCCTGGCACATTAGGGGACCTCTGGCCACTCTTAAGTCAGGATTTGAGCCATGCTCACTGTCAAACATTTTGAATATCAGTTCTGTTCATTTTACTGGTAATGAAACTAAGGCATGGAGAGTTTAAGTGACTTGTAGTTTCCAAGTTCAAACCCAGGCCCTCAAATCTCAAAGCCAGGCTTTTCAACACCAAGGAGCTTGTTGTGACCAAGAGGACCATGGCGGATGCTGGGGACAACAGAGTGACCCCAACAGAGTGATGAGTCAGAGTCAGCCATCACCCTCTTCACAGTGGCTCTGCAGCCTGCAGGGCCCCTGGCTCACTTCTCTCTTGGGTCAAGCCTTATAGGGACAAGACATTACAAAACAATTATTCCTCATTTATATCAAATTCATCCAGAATGTTAGTCTGCTCCACACCACTTGTGTTTTATCTGGACAGGATCCAAGAGGACCTCCACACAGCCATACTATCCAGAGTACAGATAAGGAAACCAAGGCTAGGAAAATGAAAAGGACTTGCCTGTGGCCATTCAGTTACTTAGTGGTCCAGTGGAATGAGCGCCTAGGACTCCTGTCCCCTGAATTGGAGCCCAACTCCACACGGATTCACCACCTGGAATTTATTCAGAGTATTATGAGGCAGGAGTGCCTCCCTTCTCAACTGCAGAGAAAACTGTAGAAAGAGGAACTGAGAAGGCCTTTCTGCAGATCCCTTGGGTGTGGAGTTCCTCCCAGGGCCTGGCAGCAGTGGAGCCCTCAGGAGCACTGCAGCAGCGCCCCCTGCTGGTGGCCCATACCCAGCCCCAGTTGAAGCAAACTTGAGAGCCGGTCTGCATCCACAGACAGGCAGCGAAAATTGAGCTTCCTGGCTAGATAAAAAGAGCACATGTGGGGCCTTAGAAAACACAAATAAAATCAGCCTGGAGAGGAGGGGACGACTTGTGTCCCAAAGTCATACAACCAAAGTTAAGATCCCAGCTGTCATAAGGATTGGGTAAACCTTCCTTCACAATTGTTTTGACCTTACTGGATTCCTGTTGTACACAGAACAAAATCCAGGCCTGTGGCCTCCAGGCCAGATAAGATCTGGCCCCTACAGACCTGTCCAGCCTTCCTTGCATCCCCCCGGCAGGGCCTCGTCTATCATGGTCCAGGTGCGCAGGTCTGCCCTCAGTCCTACAACAATAGGTCAAGGTCATGCCTGCTCAGTGATTTCAGACTCATGGACCTTGGGCTGGCGAAGGAAGAAGGGAAGAGAAGAGAAACTAAAGAGCATCCCCATCTTTCCTCACTTGTTCTGCTCCTTCTTGTCCTTCAGGCTTGGCTTCACTGTCTCCTTCTCAGGAAGGCCTTTCCTACACCTGTGAGTCCCTTCTCCCATTGCTCTCTGTCTCAGGACCCTGAACATTTCCTCAAGTGCATCTGTCACGAGCAACAGCTATTTTATGGTTGATTATGTACTTATTATCTGTTATTCACTATTTATTTACTGCTGGTTTCCCCTGCTAAAATGTACATTCTATGAAGGCAGGGACTGTGCTCAGAGTCAAGCACAATGGCTGGCACACAGTAGGTGCTCAATAAATATTAACTGATTGATTGAATGAATGAATGAATGGACAATATGAGAAAGTTTTTGCCTGATTACACATTCCCTTCTTCAAAGTTTCCATCCCACTGTCGCAACATATTGTGCTTGCTCAAGGATTAAATGAACAAATGAAAGAATTTTGGTTGTCAGAATATAGAATAATTTGAGGGGAGGCTTTTTTAAACTGTTCCTTCAGAAGTTTGAATAGATTCCTTTCTAATTCTCTTGATAAAAAGGCATTCAATCGTTTCACTATGCTGGAAATAGGAGGGGCTCATAGTACGCGTCCCACAGAAAATATTTTCTGAATGAAGGGGCAGCTCAGCACTTCTGAGCACTCGCTTCCTCCTAGATCCCTTCAGACCTCAGAGAAACAGCTTAGCTCATTCATTCATTCCATGCTGGGACCTGGACACACTCCCTCAGCCCAGGCCGCACAAGGGTTACAGTCCCGTAGGCAGCCCCGTGTCAGCGTCAGACTGCCAGGAGCATCTGACAGGGAGTCGCTCTTCCTCTACCTTCTCTGCTTCCTTGGCCAGCCTGGTCCTTTCAGTCAGGGTGCTCTGCCCAAGGGACTGTGAGGACCTTCATGCCCTCCCCGGGATGCGCCCTGCTCCCCAGCCTCCAGGTGATCAGGTCTAGGAAGGCCTGCGCCTGCTCCACGGATACAGACCCAAAATGGGAGGCCCAAACTAGCTCATGTGTGTCTGGGTTCCTACTGTTTCTTTCACTTTCCAGATGGTTATTAAAGCAATCTTTTCTCAGCCCATTCACCGATGTCTCCCTGAGATGTCACAACAAGAGGGATCAGGTCCTCTCACTGACAAGGATAAGGAGAGTCCCAGGGGCCTCAGGCTCTGTGGGAGGAACCTTGTCAAGCCAGGCTCTCACCGTGGGCCACTCTTTCGCTCTCACTGCACCTCCCAGGCTGGCTGTTCAAGAACAGCTCTGGCTTCTCCAGAGCACAGACCACAGAGTCTCCTCTCTTACTCCACTCCTCATGCCTCAGTTTCTCTGAGGGCTTAAACAGACTCTTATAGGATTGTGGTAAGGGATACATGAGGTAGGCAGTGCATGGAAATGTCGGTTATGATAATAATGATCATTGCCATTATTCTATTCAACCGAATTTCATATTCACAGTCAGGAAGGATTACTGAGCCTCCCTATCTGTTGTTATTGAAATAGGGGTTTGGGAAAGTCCCCCCTCTACAAGGCTTTTCTCATCTCGCCCCTTGCTGTCCCTTCCTGACTCTTTGGATTTAGGACAAGCAACGAGGACCTCCTCTTCCCTCCCAGTGCTCCTCCACCACCTTGGGGAAACCTCTCTTTTCAGCTGCCTTTCTCTGTCCCCCTCCTGCTATTCACCCCACTCCTCCCCTCTCCCTCTTGCCCCAAAGACTGAGAGGGGAGCAGCCCTCACTCCCTCTCTCATCCTTCATTGCAAACACACTGCCTTCCTGGCCCACCTGCGCTGGCCCTGCTCCTGCCCCAAGGAGACAGCAGTGGAGCCAACACGGGGCTCCTGCGGCACCACACCTGTGGCCAGTGTAGGACTGCAGGGGAAGAAGGCCAGCAGAAAGCAGGTGCACCGCGCATTCACTGGCAAATCCTGCACGGATAATGCAGGGTGTCAGGCAGCGTGCGCAGAGGACTTCTTCCATCCTGGATCACCTATTTCCTGCATGTGAATACATGCAAGTGTGGAGTCTAGCTAAGGGATCTCTGAACAAAATGCATAAGAAACTAGGAGCGGTGCCCCTGGGGAGGAATTGAGAGGCCAGGAAGGAGACTTTATTTACATCCTTTTGAACTGTTACTGTGCCAATGTATTTTCAGTATACATTGAATATTCAATATTTGGTAATTTCAATGTAGACTCAAATACAATTTATATTAAAAACAAAAAACAAAAAGGAAGAGAATGGAGTCTAGGTCAGATGAAAAGCCTCACCCCTGCAGCTTACCAACCCTGTTAAAAAATAAACAGACCTCATCTCAAAGGTATCTGTGTATTCTGTGTCTCCCCTTATTGATCTTTTCCCTCAACCCTCAGCATTCGTGATCAATGAAACTTATTGGTCATTCTATTGTAGTGTATTGTATTCTCTTCTATTGTATTCTAGTATATTGTATTGGGTCCTTTTTCTGTCCTCTAAAAAATATATTTTATCTCCCACTGCTCTTCTTTGCAGACACGCAGAGTTTCAGCCACCCTTCCTGTTAAATGGCCCACATGCTCCCCCAGGATAGTGGTTCAGGTGATAAATTCTGGGGCCAGAAAGGCTTGGCCTCAACCCCAGCTTTGCCTCTGATGGCTGCCCAGCTTTGCTTAGCCAACCCTTCCAAGCCTCGCTCTCTGGTCCCTATGCTGGGGGAGCAGCTCCCGCCTCCTAAAGCTGGAGCTGGGCTGATGACGGAGCCTGGATGGGGCACTGAGCCTGGGGTCTTCCCTTGCAGGACAGCGACTATGAACACCCAGACGAGCACTCAGACTCAGAGATGTACGTGCTGCCCGCTGAGGAGACCGGGGACGACAGTTACGAGCCACCGCCCGGCGAGCAGGAGACAAGAACCGTCCACCCAGCCCTGCCTTTCGCCAGGGGCGAGTACATAGGTGAGGCAGCCCCCCAGACCCTGGGCGCTCAGCCTGCCAGGCAGGGGAATGGAGGCAAGCGGGCTGGCAGGACGGTGGGCGCCTCCCACTCTCACCACCCCACACCAGTCATCTGGTCACTCAGAAACCACGGCGCCCCAAATGGAAAACTTGCCCGTTCAAGGGGGAAAAGTCCTCTTCCTAAATCACCAATGTTGAAAACAGGTAGAAGATAAAAGGAGCACACCCTGATGACTACTTCCATCACCCCTGCCAACTCCAGATAGTCCCATGAGAAATCAACCCTGAGAACAGTCCTGCTTCTTTTTGGTCTTGTTGCACACAAGGCTCTGGAATTTCTCTTGAGGTTTCTGTACAGAACAGGGGTGATCTTAAAGGATCCCAGTATCTGCTGTTGCCCCTCCTTCCTCATGCCCATCCCTCTCACAGGCAGGTCACACACTGAGCATAGACTGTGGCTTTTTAACGGGGGGCTTAGGATGAGGGTAAGGAGTTCAAGTCTGGAATTAGCTGTAGGTTAATGGGCACAACTCTGATGGAGCCTCCAGGCCTGAGTGTGGTTTTTAATGTCCCCCAAGGAGAAGCCTGTGTTCTAGGTAACGAAGCTCAACAGGGGTGGGCAGTGGGAGGGGGGAGCGTGTCCGTGATAATGAGAGTGATGCTAGCATTTGTACCATGTCCCTGTGTGTAAAGGGCTCCATGTCCGTTATTGTCATTAGCTGCCTCCTTACAGGGCACCAAGCATGGCCCCTAGCTTCATGCCACAATCAACCTACTGAGCACCTACCGTGTGCCGGAGCTATGCTGAGCCCCGAGCATTCAGCAGCAAGCAAGACAGACATACTCCCAGAGTTTTATAGTTATAGTAGTGGCCTACTTCACACTCTCAGGAATCTTATGGAAGAGGTATTCATCCTCACTTTACAAAGGAAGAAAGTGAGGTTAGGAAGAGTGAACTAATGGGGCCCAGAGCTTGCAAGTGGCAGGGCGAGGACGCATGCTGGGCTTCTCAGCCCCCAACATCCATGCTTTCACCGCTCCACCTCACACACCGCCCACCATATTTGTGACCTTGTTCAAGCATTACAGCCCTGGGAAGGAAGCGGCTGCAGTGGGCCCATGTTATAGGCTAGGAAACCACCATCAGGGTGGCGTGGCAGCTCATTCGAGGCCATACTCTTCAAAGCCTGTCTTCTGTGTTTTGCGGCTTCTGATGGGCTTCGATCTTACATTAAAAAATCCCAGTAAACTCCAGGAACTGCCAGTAAAACTAGAAAACCTGACAGAGTTATGGTCACAGCAAAGCAGATGCCCTAGACCCAAGCATAGCTCCAGCACCCAGAAAGAGGCTTCCGAGGAGGCATCCAACGGGAAGTGAACCACACACTTTCAGCAAGGCAGGAGCGGCCCCAGGGGGAGAACAGGTGGGGATGTGGCAGGCGGCAGCAGGTGCAAGAAGCTAAGGATGGGGGAGGGGGGAGTCATGTGGAGGCCAGTGTGAGCGCCTAGGCTGTTCCCAGGTTGGGGACACGCCAGGTTACTCCTATGCTGAGATCATCCTACAATGTGTCTGTCTGAGTCTGTGCTCAGATTCCACTGCACAGACTCCCTGTTGTCTCACCCCCACACACACACACCATGTCATATCCGTATATTGGTCCTGTTTGTTAGACATCCATTTTCCCAGACACACCACTCTCCCCAGCCCGCCCTCACTGCTTTCTTTCTACTCCCTACCAAACCCCTCTAAGGTGGATATTATCCTCCCCACTTTAAAAATGAGGAATATGAGTCCTGGAGAGGCTGAGCCATGAATAACCAGCCCAAACAAGCGCAGCCAGTGAGAGGCAGAGCAGGGGACCCAACTCAGGGCCATTCGTCTTGGGAGCCTGCACTCGTTCCCTGACACCTGCTCAGGACACAGTCCCCAACAAGGGGTAACTCATGGGCTCTCCATGATCTGAGGGAAATCATTGAGGGGAAGAACATGGAGGTTCACTCAGATGAGTAGTTGCAACTCTGAAGACACCTTAGAATAATCTGGGAAACTTTGAGACCTATAGTGTCAGGACCCTCCCCACAAGTTCAAGCTTGTTCAAGTTCAAGTATGTCCGGGGTGGGGCCTGGGCCTTGGCATTTTCTTATAAAGTTCCCCAGGTGGTTCTAACATGTAAGGAGGATTGAGAGTCCATCCCTTCCCTTAAGTGTTCATAGAGCAGAGTGAAGCTTCGAGGAGCACACCCTCTGAGGCCACTCTGCTGCCATGGGCATCCATCCACTCTGCTGGGCAGCATGCTGGGCGGTCTGCGCTCCTGAGCCAGTGGGTCTCCATCACTCCCCCGGGAGGATGTTTTTGATGAGGACATTCTTTCGGTTTTTATAATGTAAGTCAATGGGCAGCTGATTTTTTGCCTGAATGTCATTTTATACTTTTAAGGAATGCCTAGATTAATCATTGGTGACTACAGAGACACCAGGGGTGGTTTTATACTTTGGCCCAGGGAATGATCCAGAGTCCCTTTTATCTTACACTTCTTGGTTGTTCCTTTCAAGACAATCGGTCAAGCCAGCGGCAGTCTCCGCCCTTCAGCAAGACGCTTCCCAGTAAGCCCGAGTGGCCTTCGGCAAAAGCAAGAGCCAGAGTGACCTCCACTCTGCCGGCGTTGACTTCTCTTCAGAAACCTCAAGTCCCACCCAAACCCAAAGAACTTGAGGATGAGGTAACGTAAATCTATCCCAAAGGCTTCCCAGTCCAAGGGGAAAGCAGGATGCAGGAGCCGGAGAAAGGGGGAGGAGAGATGGGGACAGGGGCCCAGGTGGTCTGGCTGCCTCCTCCATGCCTGTCTCTCTGCCCAAGACTAACCACCTACCCCTCTAACTCTGCACTGGTAAACAGAAAGGAGGTTTGTCTCTCTAAGAAGGCAGACATGGCCTTATTTTAAGCATTTTCATTTCCAGAGGGTATGGGTAATGCCAGTGCTGGATCTGTGCGCCTCTTATTAGCCTCCCTCTCTCTCTCCTTGGTTTCTGTGAACCTTCTCCTTCCTCCATAAGGGATTTCCCTATCCTGATACTCTTTTTCTGCCTTGCTTTCTTTCCTCCACCTTCTTTTCTCTCCACTTCACATTTCTCCTGCGAGATGCAGAGATGTGCGGTGGGACAAATATGGAGACCCCTAGTGGTAGGGAGGCCCTGTGCAGCCTGTGGAGGAGCCTGGCCCCTCACTTCCCTTTGGCATCTCTTGCTTCTCACTCCCTTTTCCCTCAGCCCCTGCTCTCCAGGGACCCATCCGAGCCAACTGTCCTGGACTCCAGTCTGGGTTTATCTCGTCATCTTCCCTCTGTCAGCACCCATGTTTTATGGGTCTCATTCCCTGTGGAATAGCTCCTGTTTGAAAGGGCACAGATAAACTCATTCAGACTGTTGTAGGAAAGCCTGATAAGGCCTAATACCTAGTACCTTACTTGCATTTTTTAAAAAGATTTTATTTATTTATTTATTTGACAGAGAGAGAGAGATCACAAGTGGGCAGAGAGGCAGGCAGAGAGAGAGGGGGAAGCAGGCTCCCTGCCAAGCAGAGAGCCCAATGCGGGGCTCCATCCCAGGACCCTGAGATCATGACCTGAGCCGAAGGCAGAGGCCCAACCCACTGAGCCACCCAGGTGCCCCCTTACTTGCATTTTAAATAAGGACAAAGGCAAGCCCTCAAACTTAGCCATTAGAACAAGCCTACAAGTATAATGGTCTCAGAATTAAAATAACAATAAAGGCAACTACCCCCTCCTTTTTTTAAGATTTTGTTTATTTACTTGAGGGAAGGAGAATGAGAGGATCCTGTGAGAAGGGGGAGGGTCAGAGCGAGAAGCAGACTCCCACTGAGCAGGGAGCCCAAATGCAAGACCTGATCCTGGGACTCCAAGATCATGACCAGAGCCTAAGGCAGCCGCCCAACCAACTGAGCCACCCAAGTGCCCAATAAAGGCAACTCTTAAACCATCCCTGGATATCATCTTACAGCAGCTTTTGAAGAAATAACTTGTGGGGTTGTTTTTTGTTTTTTGTTTTAAGATTTTATTTGTTTGTGTGAGAGAGGGAGAGCACAAGAGGGGGAGGGAAGGGCAGAGGGAGAGGGAAAAGCAGGCTCTCCGCTGAGCATGGAACCAGACATGGGGCTCTATCCCAGGACCCCAGGATCATGACCTGAGCTGAAGGCAGACTCTTTTTTTTTTCACCTTATTTCTTTTCAGTGTTCCAGAATTCATTGTTTATGCACCACATCCAGTGCTCCATTCAATACATGCCCTCCATAATACCCACCACCAGGCTCATCCACCCCCCAAACCCCCCAAAACCCTCAGTTTGTTTCTCAGTGTCTGCAGTCTCTCAGGTTTGTCTCCCCCTCCAATTTCCCCCAACTCACTTGTCCTTTCCATCTCCCCATGTCCTCCGTCTTATTCCTTATGCTCCACAAGTAAGTGAAACCATATGATAATTGACTCTCTCTGCTTGACTTATTTCACTCAGCATAATCTCTTCCAGTCCTGTCCATGTTGCTACAAAAGTTGGGTATTCATCCTTTCTGATGAAGGCATAATACTCCATAGTGTATATGGACCATATCTTCTTTATCTGTTTGCCCGTTGAAGGGCATCTTGGTTCTTTCCACAGTTTGGCGACTATGGCCATTGCTACTATGAACATTGGGGTACAGATAGCCCTTCTTTTCACTACATCAGTATCTTTGGGGTAAATACCCAGAAGTGCAATTGCAGGGTCATAGGGAATCTCTATTTTTAATTTCTTAAGGAATCTCCACTCTGTTCTCCAAAGTGGCTGCACCAGCTTGCATTCCCACCAACAGTGGAAGAGGGTTCCCCTTTCTCCACATCCTCTCCAACACATGTTGTTTACTGTCTTGTAAATTTTGGCCATTCTAACTGGTGTGAGGTGGTATCTCAATGTGGTTTTCATTTGAATCTCCCTAATGGCTAGTGATGATGAATATTTTTTCATGTGTCTGTTAACCATTTGTATGTCTTCTTTGGAGAAGTGTCTGTTCACGTCTTCTGCCTCTTAACCTGCTGAACCACCCAGGTGCCCCCGAAATAACTTGTTTCTAAATGCCAAAGGTGATAAAACCTATAGTATATGAACATGTCGTAAAATGACCCACACTTCCACCTTAATATAATTTGTAGGCCACCAGGAGATGGAAAAGAGAAACTTTTAAATGAGATAGAGGGAGCGTTTAGGCCCAAAATCCCACTTTGACCCTTACTAGCTGTGTGACTTTGGGCAAGCCAGATAACCTCTCTGAGCCTCAGTTTTTAATCTCTTCAGGTTATTTTAAGGATTTAGTAAGAGAACATATATACAACACTAAATACAGTGCCTCATACACGGAAGATTTGGTGTGTCCTATGTTCCTTCCTCGCATATTCTAGATTCTTTACAAAATCCCATTTTCTAGTTGCTCCTGAAAACAGAAAGCCTTGCAACACAGGGCCATCATGGCCTCAAAGCAGCTGAGCCTCATGGCAACCCTCCAGCTTAGCTGTGAATCCCTGACCCTTGTTTGCACTGGTCATAGTCCCCACCACTCATATGAGGCGTGCACAAAGCCTTCCTCTGCATTTGTCCCCAAGGCTGTTCCCTGCCTGCCTCTGTAAACGGTTTCCTGTATGACTTCTACTCTAGTGCTAGTTTAAGTCAGAAAGTCAGCTGACAGAAAAAGGATTGTTGGCCAGTCCTCTGTCTGTCTCAGAGGTGATGCTGACCTTTCGGGGTGAGAAGGGGCTGGCAGGAAGAAGCTGAGCAGGAAAAAGGACACAGGGACCGGCTGTTAGGGGCTTTCTGTGAATTCTTTCAGCATTTGGCAAATCTGTATGAAGTTACAAATTCAGACACAGAATACAAATGAATACAGTGTGTTATATAAGGCTCTCCATTTCTGTGAAGAGCTAAGAGTGGACCCCCATGGGGAGAGGCAGAGTTTTGCTAATAGCAGCCTTGTGGAGGTGGTTCAGGCAAGTCTGTACCAGTGGGGAAAGGAGAAGTATGGAGGAGGCTGCATTCTGGAATGGGCAGATGGACAGTCAAGATAAGAAAGAGGTTAAAAAAGAAAAAAAAAATAGGCCAACATTAAGATCTTGTGGAACCATTAGATAGGAAAAGAAGAAGTCAAGACAAGCATAAATAACTAAAAATATTTAGCTCTGCTGTACAGGTTCCAGGAAAAGTATGGGGGTATAGACTAACCAGAGAGTTGGGGAGGGAGCAACACCTAAGAGGAAGGAGCATCTGTGCTGTAGGGACAAGCATGGTGGGCACTTGATGAGTGCTAGGAATCAACTGGTGTTCTGAGGATTTGTGTTTAATCCCATTAAGCCCTCCCAAGAACCCTATGAAATGGGTACTATCATCCCCATTTTACAGATAAGGAAATGGTACAGATGAGGTGCAAAGGGTTTGAAAACTTATCCAAGGTCACAGAGGCCAGGTTTGGAGGTAAAGAAAGAGATGAGAAATGGGAATTAAATGAAGAGAGGGTAGAAATAAGATAGAAAGAGAAGGGGAAGGCAGGAAGGTCTTAGAATGTAATGGCTGAGAGTGTGGATCCTTGAACTGATTCTTGAACCCCAGCTCTACTACTTTTTGCTGTGAGGATGTGAGCAAGCTATTCCACTTCTCTGTGCCTTGGGTTCTTCAAGATTCTTCATCTTAATACGGAGCTGACAGTAGCACTACCTTACTGGGTTGTTGTAAGGAGTGAAATAACACATGGGAAGTACTCAGGTGAGCATTTGCCAATAAGTGCTCAATAAATGTTTGGGTTCTGTTTCTCTAGAATCCACCTGGCCTACACACCAAGATGAGTTGCAAAAACCACATTTGGGATCTGATTATCTCCTTTGCTTCCTAGCAATATAAAATCACTTCCTCCCCCAATTTATGGTCAACTGATTATTGACAAAGTTGCCAAGACCATTCAGTGGGGAGAGAATCGTTTTTAAACAGATTGTGCCAGGGTAACTGTATATCCACATGCAAAAACATGAGGGTGAGCCCCTCTCCCACCAAAGACAAAAACTAGCCAAAAATAGAACCTAGATCTAAATGTAAGAGCTAAAACTATAACATTCTTAGAAGAGAACAAACGTATAAATCTCTGTGACCTTGTATTAGACAGGGGTGTTTTAGATACGGAACCAAGGAACAACAGTAGTTGTTGTTAAAAAGTAGTTAAAATGGGGGGCACCTGGGTGGTCCAGTAGGTTAAGCCTCTCAGGGTTGTGGGATTGAGCCCCACATCGGACTCTCTGCTCAGCGGGGAGCCTGTTTCCCCCTCTCTCTCTGCCTGCTTCTCTGCCTACTTGGGATCTTTGTCTATCAAACAAATAAATAAAGTCTTTTTTTTTAAAAAGTAGTTAAAATGGGCTTCACAATGTCAAACATTTTTTGCTGCAAGTGACACCCCCAAGGATGTAAGAAGACAACCTGCAGGATGGGAGAAAAGTTTCACAAATTATATATCTGATAAGAGGTTTCTATCTAGAGCATGAAAGAATTCTTCCAACCTAATAATAAAAAAGACAACCCAATTAAAAATGGGTGGAGAAGTCAAATAGACTTTTTTCTAAAGAAAATATAAGAAGGCCCAAGAAGCACACAAAAACATGCTTAACATCATCAAACACCAGGGAAATGCAAATCAAAACCATACTTGGACACCACTTCCTGTCTCAGGATAGTGATATTCAAAAGACAAACAATAACAGGTGTCAGCGAGGATGTGGAGAAATTGGAGCCCTCATACGCTGCTGGTAAGAATGGAAGAGGGAGCAGACACTTTGGAACCACAGTTTGGCCATTCCTCAGACTTAAACGGAAGCTACCATGTGACCCAGCAATTCCACCACGAGGTATATTCCCAAGAGAGATTTACATCTACACAAAAACATGTACCTGAATGTCCCTGGCACCATTATTCATAATAGCCCCAAAGTGAGAACAACCCGAATGTCTACCTGATGAATAGACCAAGAAAACGTGGTACATTCATAGACGGGGAATGTTGTTTGTCCACACAAGTGAAGGACATACCGACATGCTCTGTGGTCGAACTTGAAATTATAATGCTAGATGGAAGAAGTCACTATGTATTATGTGATTCCATTTCTATGCAACACCCAGGTTGGGCAAATCTTAGAGACAGAGAAGATTAGTGGTTGACTAGGGTAGATGAGAAGTGACTCAAGGTACTGGGCTCCTTTTTGGGGTAATAAAAATGTTCTAAACTTAGACTGTGGTGATGCTTGCACACTCTGAGAGTACACCAGACCCACCAAATTATACACTTCACACAGGAATTTAACTGTGTCTTAATTCGATCTCAAAAAAGGTATTTTAAAAAACCACTCCTTGGGGCACCTGGGTGGCTCAGTCGGTTAAGCACCTGCTTTCAACTCAGGTCATGATCTCGGGCTCCTGGGATCAGCCCTACATCAGGCTCCTTGCTCTGCAGAGTCTGCTTCTCCCTCTGCCTTCTGCTCTCCCTGCTTGTGCACTCTGTGTGTGTGTGTGTGTGTGTGTGTGTGTGTATCTAATAAATAAATAAAATCTTTAAAAAACAAAACAAAACATTCCTTTCCAGACTGTAAGCCCAGATTGGACAGCTTCCTCCTCATTCACGTTTGTACTTCTTCCAGGTTGATTATGTGGTCCCTGTGGATGATGAAGACGAGAACTACATTCACCCCACAGAAGACAGTTCACTCCCAGCTGAAAAAGGCAAGAGTTTGTAGTTTTAAGCATGTGAACGCTGTAGTAGTTGAGGAAGGGGCACAGGAGACTATTGGGTAGGGAGCATCAGGGGGGACACAAATTCCAACCCGCCGTCCCCCCTACCCCACTACCTTCATGTGGAGGCATCTGACCCATCCCTGAAAGACCCATCTCATTCACACGCGTCTTCCTCCACCCCCTCCCATGCTCTAATACTACCATCTCAAGTTCCCAAAGCATCTAGGTTCTTATTTAACTGTTCTCACTTGGGAGGGATTTCCTTTAAAAGTTAATCCTCACAGAGCCAGAGGCCACCATGTTGGCCTCAAAACTATGGCACAGGAACAATGTCCACAGAGGACAGAAGATGTGAGAGAGCGAAAGACGCTCTGTGTCCTGACAATGGAATTATAATGCTGTCTCAGGCGAAGGGAGACATTTTGTTGGTAAGCCCTTCGTGGAATAACAAATGGGATGACAAATGATTTCTGAAAGCTGGTGCCACATACCCTCAGACTGGGAGTGGAGCAGGGCAATTTCACTCCGGATGGAGTTACTGTGGAGAAAGGACACCTCTTTGAGTAGCATTATTCATCTCACGGCCTGGACTCTGAAGCAGTCATACTCTGTTTTCACTCTGCCCATTCGTGGCAGCCCTCTCCTGCCTCCCCAGAGAGCACCAGCAGTTTCAAGACCCACCTGAACTCATCTGCCACCCATCACCATGAAACCATAAGTAGACATTACATCGTGCCTCACTCCAAAACCCCAGAAAATGCAAGAGAAGTGCTGTGGGTTGCATGTGGCAGGGGAGGTGGGAATTTGTTCCCACCGCTATTGGTTCCACACACATCTCTTGATGAAGAAAACAAAATCTCTTTCATCTCCTAGACCACCAGTTTGGCTGCCAAAATTGCAAGCCAGTGTTCACTTTAACAAAATCCCTATCATAAAATAATTTGATTATCCCTTCAATCATTAATATGTTTGTTCTAAAGATGTTTCTTCTGAGAAGTCTTTTTTCATGGCTTATCTATTTATTAAGTGTATTTCCCATTCTTCACAAATTTCCTGGTCCCTTCATTTCCACAATGCATTTTTCCCTAAGTGTGAATCTTCCACAATGAACTGTATCTACGATTGTTATATGTATGTATATGTTTGTGTGTTTAAGCTCCCATGGTGAATAGATCTATCAAGCCAAATAACTCCTCAAACCCAGCCTCTCCTCCAGGGACAGCTTCAGGTAAAGTACGCGCATGATTTGGTGAAATGATTACGTTTGGGGGCTTGGTTTTTTAATCTTTTCCAAATAAGATAAACAACTCAAACCAAATATTAAGCAATAATCACTTGTCTTTCTGAATTTCTTAATAAATTGTGACAGGAAGTCTTGTCCTCCTCCTCCTCCATTGTCTGGTGGTCCCTATGTTGAGGGGCCCCTGCGTACCCCCACTTAGCTCTCTGTGAGCTAAGTCCTGGTTTTCCTGCTACCTCACTGGGCATTTTGCTGGCTTCTCCTCCTTTTCCCCTGTGCTGACTAAGGGTGTCTATACTGCTTGGTCCTCAGCCCTCCACTCTTCTTTCAGAATAGTGTGGTGGTAAAGAGCTTGAGTTCTGGAGCAGACAGACCTGGGTTGGAATCCCAGTGCTCCCAGTTGCCAGGTGTACCACTTTGGGCCTGTCCTTTGCCTCTCCACTCTTCAGATTTTCTCCTCTGTACATGGAGATAAGAGTCCCTGCCCTGTGACAGGAGAATTCTGGAATTGTGCATTGGAGAGCTCTCATGCAGTGCCTGGCACAGCAGGTACCGGGGAAAGAATATTATCTTTCATGTCCTTGGGGTTCTTCTGTTCTTCCGGTTTCACTTGTCTAAGCCAGTAACTCTCTGGTGTCCAACTTTGACCTGATTTCTCTTCTGAACAACTTGACATTCCCATGGCCTCAGGCTCAGTGCATTCATGGCATCCCTCCCCGTAGAGCAGGCCTAGTCCTCTGTGCCTGTCAGCCCGCAGGCCACATATCTGAGGGCCTGTGTTCTTCCCAAAGCCTCTGCTATGTCCTTTCCCTGAATCTGCTCTTCCATTTTAGTTGCCACACTGTAGTCTAGGCTTCCCCTATCTTGTCACTTCACACCCCCTATCTCCTGTCTTCGAGAGTCCACTAGCCATACCCTTGCCTCTAGGCTTTCTCCTCCATCACTAAGATGAGCTTCTGAACACCTCCAAACATTGCCAGTTTTATTCTGTTTCAAAGTTAGCTTTTACCATGTCACCCAAACCATGCACAACTTGTGGTTCCTAGCTGTCTGCTGTATAGATTGGCAGCCCCAAGGCCAAGGCCTGTGATACTGAATAGTGCCAACACCCCACCCTGTTCCAGCACGGCGGGGAGCAGGGGCCTCCTCTCCAGCTTTCCTTTGTTCTTCCCCCAGGGGGCACATATCTATCACACACACACACACACACAGTCCTTTCCCTCCCCAAGCTGAAGGCTGAATACTGATACTGGGAGACTGAGTTCTGCTTCAGAGGACATTCTCCTTGAGAGAAAATGAAAGAAAATTATTTTCTTTATAGGCTACAGACTCATTTCTGGAGCAATTGTTCACCTTCCTCACAAGTTCTTGTCTTATTTATTCTCTCCCCCGAAACCCACAAGCTCTTTATGTATAGGGAGAAGAGGTCAGAGCCACCTTATTCAGCTCATCTTAACTTCTAGAAACACATGTCAGCACAACAACCTAAAAGGTCATGGCAAGGTTGCTTTGGTCCCAGCTGGAGTGGTGACGCCTGACTCCTGATAACTCAGGAGAAGAGTTGTTATGACCAGAACAGAAAACCTTTCCCTGAAACATACATGAAGGCCTAAGCCCTCCTTTAGAATGATAGCTCAGTAATCTCTGGTGTTCGCCTCTTCTTACTTTACAAGGACTTCTTCCTAAACACACCCGCTCCTCCAAACAGCCATACATCATGGGTTGTGTTTTTTGGTCTTTATGTTCTCACTTTTATGACACCAAACCCTGCCCATCCTCGGGGCCCAGCTTGAGGTGCCGCCTCTTGGAAACCTCCTATGGTTTCTACAGCCCTCAGAGAGCTCTCCTTGGCTTTGAGTCTCCTCTCATCTACACTCAGCCCATACCTATTCTCTGATTATGCTGGGTCCCAGTCTAATCTCCCTAAATATATTACAAGCTCCTTGAAGATATTGCCTTAAATCTCTCGTGCTCAGGAGGCCTTTCCTGACCTCACATAGGGGGAGATCCCCATGGTATAGTACCCTGTATACCTTGCACGGCCGCCTTTATCTCTAATCTCCCCTGAGATCTCTGCCTCTTGTTCCTATAAGACCCTCAGCTCCACGTCTTGCTCAGAGCTGTGTTTCCAGGGCCTAGACAGGACCTGGATCAGAGAGGGTGCTGAAATGGTGGTTTAGTCAGTCAGTTGAGAGTGAATGAGTCCCCCAGTACAGGCTGTGTTTAAGGAATCACATGGCACCATCACGAGGGCATTAGCCCATTGGATTTACTATTCATTGATTTTCTGTTAACCTAGCATAGCTATATTTTAATGCTAGAGTCATCAGAAGAAACCAAACCTGAACTAGGAAATAACTTCCTGGTTATGTGATTGTTGGACACAGATGGGAGGATGTACAGGAGGAAGGAGAAAGTGAGATAATTTGGAAGGGACAAACCTGAACAGTTAGAATGAGTTTCTGAGTGTGCCATTTTCAGAGATGATTTTGATAAAAGAAATAATTGGACGACTTGCCTGTGTCTTTGCATAACCATCCATTAGCCTTTAAAGACTCAGACAGTGCCTAGATAGACACGAAAGTGCTAAGGCTTCCGATCGTTTTGTCTGTCGGAGCAACGCAACATGGCACTGGCCTCCGGTTCATGGGTGTGGCTTTGGCTCCTGGACGGCTCCTGAGGTGCTTGCCGAGGATTTCACAGTGGATTAGGTGCAGGGACGCTCTCACCTCTGCTCTGTGCTCCACACGGAGAAGCACAGTCTCAGGACCGCGCAGACCCCAGAGCCGGAGGGGTCCGGGCTGAGCAGTCTCTACATTTCTTAGTCTCCCCTTCTAAAAACATGGAGAAGAAAGTGGCACCTGGGCCTTGGAGGGGAGGGAATTACGCTGAGTAAACATAGGAATCTCACTCCTAAGGTGATAGCTCTTCGTACCATTTTTTGAATCCTTTGTTTGGCATGACTTGATTCATGACCAGTCTGGAGGAGGGCCCTGGACACATCCCAGGGGACAGTTGTGTCTTTCTTTCCATCTAGAGCTTTACCCTAACTCAGGGTGTCTCGACCTCCACACAGCTGCCCTTTGGGGCTGGATGGTTCTTTGTCATCCCAGCTCCTGTGCCCTTGCAATGTTTAGCAGCACCCTTGGCTTCCCCTGCCCCCTTGATGCCAATACTGACCCCTCCCCAGCAGCGATAAGCAGAGATGTCTCCAGACTTTGCCAGATGTCTCCTGGGGCGGTGGGGGAGGGGAGGGGCTGGTACAAAATACTCCCAGTTAAGAACCACTGGTCTAAACAAACTGAAAAGATTAAAGAGTTTTGGTGATTTATCTCTAAGTGTGATTTGGAAGAAAGTTGTGCAGCCCCTGGCTGATTTATTTGTAGCTTTTGTCAGAAGAGTGTAGACAGGGCAGGCATTTCTGAACTTCCTCTAAGGAGGTAGCACTTAAAAAGTGTTTTCTTTCCTTATTTCCTAAAACAGGGGAGGAGTTTGGGAATTTAGAGTTCCCTGCTAATATGCAAGTTGAATTTTACCTATAAGCTGAATTGTTCTGAAGCAGTTAAATTAAATCTCTATTTGGTAAGAGCTCACACAGTCCCTGAGAGGAAGGGATGCTCCAGCTGGTGTGCAAGCTCCACTAATAATAATGGAGTTTCTAGAACAGCTAGAAGAGAGTGAAATCCCAAGGGCTTCCTGTGCCAGCATTGAGATTGTTAAGGATAAGGAAACTCACCAACATTGTATGTAAAACAGAAAAAAGGATGATCCATAAAATATATGTGGTAGAAGGAAAAACAAAGAGTAGGTCATCTTCCTAGTTGAGAAACTTGGATAAGCACCAGCTGTGCAAACATTAGCATCATTTTTTTTGCTCAGTACAATTAAAACAAAGCTAATTTTTCTCTTTTATTATGCTTTTGGACACATCTCCCTTTATCACATACTCAGTTTCTCCCTTGGAGTATCCCGGCCAAGAATTTGGCTTTGCCAGAAAACAGGGATCCTGGTCACAAAGAGGGGACCAAGTTGTCCTACCCCAGTCATGCCACTGGGTCTAACTTCTGGCCCAGAGCAGCAGAGACAGTCACCAGCCTATGAGATAAGAGAGTCATTCTCCATCTTTCCATGGGCATCCACAAAAGCACCTCTCTGTTTCACTAATCTTTCCCCACGTAAAGCAGAAACAACAAGTGAACCTGACCTGCCAAATCACACCCCAGAGTAACATTAGGAGACACTGGCTGGAGAGGAAGTGTCCACCTGGCTTTCAGCTCAGCTAGCCTTGCTCTTGAACCCCAGCCCTGCCACTTAACCTCTCTGAGCCTCCGTTCCTTCCACGAGATGTTAGGTGATGCTTTGAGATGGCACATTCAAAGTACCCGGCACAGAGCCCGGCACCTAGAGACACAGTGGTTGTTGATAACAAGATGCTAAAACAGAAATAGCAATAATCCCATTTACCGAGATGCTTTATGGGTTATAATTTACATATCGTAAAGCACAGTCATTTTACATGTATAATGCAGTATTTTTTATAAATCATTACATTTACAGAGTTTTTTCACCTTCACTACAATCCAGTTTTAGAAAATTTTCATCCCCACCCCAACTCCAAAAGATCCTTTATGCCTGTTTTTGGTGAATGTTCTTCCACCCGCAGCCCCAGGCAACCACTGATCTGCTTCTTGTTGCTATAGATTTGCCTTTTCTGGACACCTCATGTAGATGGAGGCATACAGTACCAAGCCTTCTCCATCTGGCTCCTTTCACTTAGCATAATGTTGTGTTTTTGTTTTGTTTTTTAAGATTTTATTTATTTACTTGAGAGAGAGAGAGAGCATGAGAGGGGAGAGGGTCAGAGGGAGAAGCAGACTCCCTGCTGAGCAGGAAGCCCAACGCAGGACTCTATCCTGGGAGTCCAGGATCATGAACTGAGCCGAAGGCAACCGCTTAACCAACTGAGCCACCCAGGGGCCCTCACTTAGCATAATGTTTTTAAAAAAATTTTTTTTAAATTTATTTATTTGTCAGAGAGAGGGAGAGAGAACGAGCGAGCACAGGCAGACAGAGTGGCAGGCAGAGGCAGAGGGAGAAGCAGGCTCCCTGCCGAGCAAGGAGCCCGATGTGGGACTCGATCCCAGGACGCTGGGATCATGACCTGAGCCGAAGGCAGCCGCTTAACCAACTGAGCCACCCAGGCGTCCCTAGCATAATGTTTTTAACCTCAAATACTTTCAGTCCCTTTCCAGTAATATTAGCTTATTTTGGCTAATTCTTTATATTTTCAAAGTTCTCCTGTTGTCTTACAACAGTAACTCTGAGTTAGGTGAGGTAGATGGTTGTGTCCCCATTTCACAGAGAGGGTTCAGTGACTTGTAAGAGGCCCCCCAGCCAGTTTGGTGGCAAAGAAATACCTAGAACCTTGTCTTCCTGATGAGAAACCATGGGTTTTCCACCCGTGCTTGGATTACCTTCCCAGAGTAGAGCGGCATGCTCCACCACCACCCCATCACCCCGCCCCCGATTGCAGAAGTGATGTATGGGCAAGGAAGGGGGAAGGAACATCGTGGCAGACTGAAGATGTGAAGGGAAGGGAAGCTTAGTAGAGAAGCCAGGCAGTAAATATAACAACAGTTACCCAGGCCAGATGAGCCCATAGCATTGAAAAAGAGGGAAAACCCCTGGGAGGAAATTCTGACTTAGGCCTTCTTTCTACTTCCTTATTTTTCAGACAAGGGTGGGTTTCTTCCCCCCTTCCCTGAAATCTTCCATCAAAATCTGTGAGTAGCCAAGGGTGTTTTAATAGGGTCTGTCAGGTATTAAGAATGTGAAGAACAGGGACACCTGGATGGCTCAGTGGGTTAAGCCTCTGCCTTCGGCTCAGGTCATGGTCTCAGGGTCCTGGGATCGAGCCCCGCATCGGGCTCTCTGCTCAGCTGGGAGCCTGCTTCCTCCTCTCTCTCTGCCTGCCTCTCTGCCTACTTGTGTGATCTCTCTCTGTCTGTTAAATAAATAAAATCTTTAAAAAAAAAAAAGAATGTGAAGAACAGCATCCGTTTGGTCCACTGGCCGATGAAACACAGCTGGACGCGCACTCCTGATGACGTTTCCGTTTATCGTCACGTGAAATAGCAAAAATTCCTAACATAGTCTCTTTTTCAAAATGTTTCTAAAACATTTTCCAGGGACGCCTGGGTGGCTCAGTTGGTTAAGCTGCTGCCTTCGGCTCAGGTCATGATCCCAATGTCCTGGGATTGAGTCCCTCATCGGGCTCCTTGCTCGGCAGGGAGCCTGCTTCTCTCTCTGCCTCTGCCTGCCACTCTGTCTGCCTGTGCTCGCTCTCTCGCTCTCTCTCTCTGACAAATTAAAAAAATAAATAAATAAAATAAAATGTTTTCCAAAGTCACATCAAGATCAGGTAACATCTAAGTGTGAGTCCTATGGAGGGGCCGTTCCTTCACGGGGCACTATGGAAGCGACACAGCATGCTCTTGGCTGTTCTTCGGACTTATGAGCATCTACGGAAATTAGCCCCGTGTAAGAACCGAATGTAGAAGGCGAGTGGGTGGGCCCTGAGTGAAGGCCTCAAGGCCTCTCTCTGGTAAAGTACAGGAAAATGAGCTTTATGACCTCAATTTTTAACTGTTCTTGAGGCCCTTCTCTTTTGTTTGGGACAGGTGGTCCCGTCAGATGCGGTGTCATGTTGTGTGCATGTCCTCGGGTTATAAATCCCAAAGGGCAGAGGCTTCTGCTCCCCCACCTCTCCCACAACCCCTAACACAGTGCTCTTCACAAACCAGGTTCTCAGAAATTCTTAGTAACTGATTATTTCCTCCATGCTCACCTATATGTGCTTTATCCCCGTAGGTCCAATAGGAATTGTGGACTTAGAAATGTAGTAGGTTCTTAATACAATATATATTCAGTTTGAGGTAATTCAATAATGAGCTTTTGACTCATGGAGCTATAATGTCCAGGCAGGTGAGCATCAGCCTGAGGAGGCAGGCAGGAGACGCTGAGGGGAGCTGGCATCGTGTCTGGCTCTCCCCCTCGAGGCCTCGCTGTCCCAGCCCTGAAGCTCTGCCAGCCTCTCGGTTTCTCCCTCATTATTGTCTGCTTTCTACCTTAGGTAGCCAGGGGGGAATGAGCTAGTGGACAAGGCCCTCTGGGTCCCTTCTTTGACTTGGAAGATGAGATTTGGGCAGTAGCTTGTCATTTGTCTCATTCTGCCTATCTGTGCAATGGGCCGAAGCCCAGAGAATTCAGAGGTGAATGAACAGCCTCTGGTTGTGAGGTTAGGTGCATAGACTGCAAGTCAGTGTGATTATGCAAAAGCAGTGCCTGTGGGCAGGGAGGGAGTGGTGGGTCTGTGTCTCTCTGTCCCTCGGCACCACTGGTGTGCACATTGGTGCAGCGTACACAGATGCCGGTGTGTGCTCTTGGCTCCGCCGGCAGGAACCCTGCGGGCCTTTTACTGAACTTGCAGAATCGGGGGGCTCCACACTTGTCCCATGGGGGAAAAGAGAAAGTCATTTAGTAATGTTAAGCTGGGGTCCCTAATTCACATCCTGGTTCCAAGCTTATAAATTGACATCATTTAAATATGTCATCACCTTGGCCTATGGATTTTCCCCAATAGCGTCAATATAACCACCTAGACATGCTTAACTGAAAGAAACCAAAAATGTGCCTGTATTTCTGAGCTTCCCGGGAAGGCCAGCCTCACTGTGACCGTTAACCCCGGCATACAGGAGCTGCGGACTGACCTTTGTGTATGTTTGTGCAGGTCGTAACAGTGGGGCCTGGGACACGAAGTCACCTTCTCCTGCTGCGCCATCCCCGCTGCCCAGGGCTGGGTGAGTACTGGCTGTGCAGGGTCAGCCCTGTGAGGTGTGAGTGGGTGGTCCCTACTCCTGTCATGGGCAGGCCTGCCTGGAATCCACCAAGAGGTCCTGCCCGAGAACCTGAGGTGCAGCAGGTGCTTTTCCACTATTTCCACCCAGAAGAGCACACCTGCCCAAGCTCAGATACTGCTTGCACCTCGTGCCGCAACGGATGTGTTCCTAAAGAGTGTGGAAATGAAGCTCTGCTGTCCTGTTCTCCTCTACCACCCCCCTGGCTTCAAGGTAGACGAGGGGGTCCCCTGCTGAAATTAAGACTAGCAGTCTTTCCTCCCCTAAATTGTTAGTTAAATCTGGAGTTCCGTCTCACAGAAGCTCCAGCACCTGAATAATTTTGAGACTCAGGAGCAGGTTTCGTCTTTACTTTCTCCTCCTCCACTTCTCTTTTAAGTAGTTAATGATCTGTAAACAAACACACATACACCCACAACATACACCCGATGGTTTGATCCAAGCCACACTGCCAAGCTTCCTTTCCAAGGTGAAATAAGAGAACTGTTCTTTCTTATTGAATTTAAAAGAGCTTTGTAAACTGTTAGGCAATGCAATAAGTTAATATCACGAACAGTGATGCATAATTTTATGTGGATTCAATAGGATTTTTTTTTTTTTTTGTCAGAGAGAGCGAGCACAGCCAGACAGAGTGGCAGGCAGAGGCAGAGGGAGAAGCAGGCTCCCTGCTGAGCAAGGAGCCCGATGTGGGACTCAATGCCAGGACGCTGGGATCATGACCTGAGCCGAAGGCAGCCGCTTAACCAACTGAGCCACCCAGGCATCCCTCAATAGGATATTTTAAAAGCACACCTAAATATGTGCAAAGCTGGCCTGCATGATTATTATCTTAATTCTGCTTCTGCATAGAACAAAGACATTTTTTAAAGATTTATTGATGTATTTTAGAGAGAGAGAGAGTGTGTCACGGGAAGGGACGGAGAAAGAGAGAAACTTAAGCAGACTCCGCACTGGGCTTGAAGCCTGAGGCAGGGCTTGATCTCACAACTCTGAGATCACGACCTGAGCCAACAGCAAAAGTTGGACACTTAGCCAGCTAAGCCATCCAGACAGCCCAAAGCAAAGACGCTCTTAAGTTCAAGGGTTTATTAACCAAAAGTTCTCATTGGCTCAGTTTTATCACTTTGGGCAAGTTACTTAATCTCTCTGAGCCTCAATTCCCTAATCTCTGAAACATAACAATAATATCCATTTTTAGAGGTCACTGTGAGGTTTACATAACAGATGAAAAGCCTAACCCTGTGCCGGGCACTTAGTAATTATTAGTGTTCTTCCCCCAGTCTTCCGGCTCTCAGCCAAAAACAAAGCAAGTGAGAGAGAGAGAGAAGGTGAGAGAGTCTTTAAAAAAAATACAGAAGAGGGGCACCTGGATGGTTTAGTGGATTAAAGCGTCTGCCTTCGGCTCAGGTCATGGTCCCAGGGTCTTGGGATGGAGTCCCGCATCGGGCTCTCTGCTCAGTGGGGAGCCTGCTTCCTCCTCTCTCTCTCTCTGCCTGCCTCTCCACATACTTGAGATCTCTGTCAAAAAAATAAATAAAATCTTTTTAAAAAAATACAGAAGAGAAGCATATACCATTAAAATATTAGATTACAGTCTCTGCCAGAACCAAGACAAACCGGAAGTTAGCTCAGAAAACCCCTTCAGGACCACAGATCCCAGTGGTTTTCACACTTGTGTTGGCCTTGGATTTCTCTGCTTGGGATGAAACCCTGGGCAGATGTCTAGTAGAGAAGAGTCACTTGAGGCAGGGCAACAGTCCACAGGAAGGGTGCTGGGGACATCCTCCCCTGCTGGGCCTTCCTCCTGTCTCCACCTGCGGCCCCAGGCATTAGCTCGAGGGTCCTGCTGGAGGCTGGGAGGGCTCTGCATATGCCTTGGAAAATACTGATGCTAGTCTTCATTTTGTAGACAAGGAAACTTAAAGCTCCAACAAACTTCCCAGGTCAAAGAGGCCTGAGGTCGCAGAGTAATCAGCAGCAGAACTGGAAGAAGAATTCAGTTTTCTGGCTCCCTGACAACTCTCACTCCTTTTTACCCCAGTTAACTCCTTGCCTTCTGCCAGTGGACTCTATCTGCAGCTAGGAGGATCATGGCTAGATCCTGTTTCCCTCCCCCTCTGCCCTTCAAGGACAGTCTTCCAACACACTTGTACCACGTTCATGACATGTTTAAATTCAAGTTTAAATTCAAGAGTAAAATGATATGTAGTCAGCTCCGCTTTATCTCTGTTCTGTTTTAACAAAGCTCATCTTTTTATCCCCCCAGGAAAAAACCAGCTACACTGCTGAAGACAGTAAGTTCATTTTGCATTTAAATGTGTTTCATATTTCCTGCAATGCTGATGGTTATTCCCTTATTTAAAGTTGACAATGCTTCCAGCTAAGGTGAATGCAGCAATTCTTGCAACTGACGTTGCCGCCCAGACAGTCCGAGAGGAATTCTGCATTCTTGGTTAGCCGGGGAAGGTGCTGCATGGGGGGGCACTCATCCTCACTTGACCCCGTGTGGCCTCGCGGAGTGTGAGCCACAGATCCAAGGTGGAAGCCAGGCTCCCTGCCTTCCCTGACATCTGCCTTCCCTGCTTTCCATCTGCTGGCCTGGGAGCTAATGGTGTATCAGGTGCACATAGGCCTGCTAACCTCAGATTCTGGCTGGAGTTCAGGGAACCTGGGCCAGCCCACTGTTGGAGGAAGCCCACCTTGACCTAGTACCTACCCCCTAGCCTGACATCTACAGTCACTTAGCAAGCACCAAGGGGCAGCCTGAAGACCAAAGTGCAAGACCGACAAGCCAACAGCTACCGCGGGTCACAGTTTCCATCAACCCTGTTGACAGAGCAGGGAAGTCCCTACACCAGGATGACACTGATCCTTCCATGACCTACTTCTAGTCCACTCTCATATAATGCAAAGGTTGTGCTGAGAACTGTGTGGGTTTTGTTGTTGTTGTTGTTCTTGTGATTGAAAGAATAGCTATGCATCAAAGAAATGTCCTCCTAAATATCTATCTTATTAATACTGCTTTGACATTCTTTTCCACTTTCCACTGTATGGAATCTCCTTGCCTTTTTTTTTTTTAATAGATTCCAGTTGCCTCTCCACAGAATGCCTCAAGTGTTTGTGAAGGTAAATCTGTATTATCCTGAAGGATGAGTATGTTCTCTTAAAGTTATTTGAATTAAGGACTTCTAAATTATTTCTAAATTCTAAATTTCTAAATTGTTTTCACTATTTATAAGGCAATTGTATGTATGAAACTCAGTTTTCTAAACAAAATGGCCTTTACTTTGCAATGAGTAGTAAGGACATGAGCTTTCAGGCCAGTGTCTGTGGGGCAAAGCTATAGTCTATATGCCCCAAGCCTGCCTGTTTGTAGACATACAACTTCCCAGAAACAGTGCCGTAGCCATAGATATGAAGCCTTATTCAGAGCTATACACATATCTTAGAACTAATAGCTTAGTTAAGGTAATAAAATGTTTAAAAATTTATTTGAATAAAATCTTTTGCTAAGTTTTTAAAAATAATGATTTCTGAATTCAAATATATGTTTTAGTACACCTTCAAATGTTTTCTTTGTCCTATCATAGCCTAAAAATCTTACATATACTTTTATTTTTTTATAAAGATTTATTTATTTATTTATTTGACAGAGATCACAAGGAGGCAGAGAGGCAGGCAGAGAGATAGAGAGGAGGAAGCAGGCTCCCCGCTGAGCAGAGAGCTTGATGCGGGACCCTGAGATCATGACCTGAGCCGAAGGCAGAGGCTTTAACCCACTGAGCCACCCAGGCGCTCCTTACATATACTTTTAATTAGCATTTTCCCATATTAAAAAAAATACTTGTATTTGGAAAATACTCGAGGGGAAGAAAAAAAACAGAAAGAATTACCCATATTTTCAACCTTGAAACACTGTATAGAAGTGTGAGTCCTGAACCCATCTCATTCACAACTGAAACTACCCAGTGTTAAAGCCGAGTGAGTGTTCTCCCCATTTCCTGAGTTCACGTGGGTACATCTCCATAAAATGTCCTGGTTTCTCTGATGATGGATGGCAGACATCTCCTGAATATGTCCTACAACTCGCCTGTCTGCTTTAACTGCTCCACTTGGGGTTTTTTTTTTTTTTACATCCGTTTCCCACATCTTTTTTCCTCCAGGATATTCTAAGGTACCCCCCCCCCTTTCTGCTGTCTTCCTTCCTTTCTTCTGCCTGTCCTTTGAGGCTTCTGCCTTGCTGTCCTTCCATTCCTTAGAATTTCCCATGCCTGCTGAGTGTGGAGCTCAAGTAATAGTGGAGTCTTAGGGTGAGCGTCTGTAGGAGGTAAGCTCAACCCTGTGCAGCTTCTATTGGCTTCAGGGGCCTTTGAAAACCAGCAGAGAAATGAGCTCCTAGCATGCCCCATGCAGTTCAGGTGTCCTTGTTGCCAGAGGGCTCATAGGGCAAGAGCTTGGCATGCCATCTGTTTTGTGACTTGTTTCAAGAACAGAGGCAACCATCATCCAAACCCAGTGAGGGTAAGCAGCCTCTTCTCACCTGGGAAGGAGAGAAGGATGGAAGGACAGATGGACAGAAGGAAGGAAGGAAGGGAGGGAGGGAGGGATGGATGGACAAGGAAGGAAGGGAGGAAGGAATCCTCTAGGACTGCAGAAGCAAAGCTGGGTGATCAAATCTCAGCAGGCTGTGGGAACCAAGTGTGTTTACTGTTTCTCCTTCTGAAATTACCAAGCTGTAAAGTCATAAACAAAAAATCTCACATGGCTGCTCAAAGTAACTTGCCATAGACTTAAAACATCCTTCAGGGATGCAAGGCTTCTGAATTTCACTCCATTACAAGAAACCCCGAAGTCTGTCTTACCATTTCTTTGAATCTTTGAGTTTATACTACATTTATTCCTTTTGGGTTCCTGTAATGGAAGACCAAGAGTTCACCTTTCTTCCCTGTGGGACAAATACCCATAAGACACCCAGATTTTAACACACCCCGGACCAAATCTGAGGGAAAATAAAGCATTAAAGTAATTTATAATCACATGTTTCAGTGTTTCAACAGTAAAATTCACTGCATTCAATATAGATATCTTTCATTTCAGGTTATACCCATTTCCCTGTGTACTGGTTATAACTCCACCACCCCTTCCTCTGTCACTCAGGAAAACACAATGAAATGCAAGTGAGATTAACATTATTATAGGGTTGACCTTGAACCTGCTCAGGTAATTTTTCAAAATGAGTAGATTATTTGCAAACTCTGATATTTTGCCTCATCAGTAAAAATTGCTGGGGTGTTGTAACACCTGTGGGGGGGCACACTAGCATGGTTTGAACTGGTTCGTCTTTAGCCGCCGCCTATACTCACACACTTAAAGGTCCGCCCCGTAGGCTCAGTCCCCATGGATATTGCCAGAGAAGGGGAAGATGTGTTTGTAACACTGCTGGGTAATGGTCCTCGTCCTAATCATGCAAACCCATCACCAGACAGACAGGTGCATAAACAGAAGGCGTCCTGGTGAAAGTCATGTTCATAGGAAGACAGCAGACCAAATCTGGTTCTTCTCAGTTGATGTTGCTGGGTTTGGACATGGAGACCAACATTTCAATCTAGCCTAATATGAGCATTTTCTTAATGCAGAAAGGCCTATACCTGCTGAACGCCATCGAACATCTAGTCACAGACAAGAAAATATGCAGTCATCAGTGTTTCCTCCTCCCCAGAAGTAAGAATCTTTTCCTTTAAAAATAAGCTTCCCTAACACCTGTATCGTCACACTACATAGTGATGTTGGCTTGTGGGGCTTGGTAAAGATCTGACATTTCACTGCATTGCAATTGCATATTTTAAATTTTAACTTAATTTGCATTCAATTAATTAACATATGGTGTATTATTAGTATCAGTATTATTAGTATCAGAGGTCAGTGACTCATCAGTTGTGTATACACCCAGTGCTCATTAAATTTTAAAAAGTGTCAAATAGGAAAAAACTTTAAAGGAACTACTTAGACGCTTTGAAAGAACTGCTTAGACCTAATATTTGATTTAATTATTGGCCTTAACTAAAATCCAACAGTTTAATCAAGTCTCTTCCTTTTATAAAACCAAAGGGGACAGTTTTACTTACTTTGAAGGGTTTTTTTTTTAATTTTTTATTATTTATTTATTTATTTGTCAGAGAGAGTGAGCACAGGCAGACAGAGTGGCAGGCAGAGGCAGAGAGAGAAGCAGGCTCCCTGCCGAGCAAGGAGCCCGATGTGGGACTTGATCCCAGGATGCTGGGATCATGACCTGAGCCGAAGGCAGCCGCTTAACCAACTGAGCCACCCAGGCGTCCTTACTTTGAAGGTTTTGATGCCTTTTCATATCTTTAGATGTTTTACTGGTCATTTGTTTTGACTCCCTTGTGATGCCTCTGCTCCGAGCATCTTCAATGCAAGCAAAGCGTCACACTTACTCATCTTCTGCTTTGCCCTTTAACTAATCTGAAATTCTTCCTTTCAGACAAATCCATCACAAACCCGTACCCCTGCCAAGTAAGTATAGTGAAGCCACGGAAAGCACTATTGGGTGGTGGGTAAGGCTGGATCCATGTGTCTGAGCAACATGTCCAGCTGGAGGATGCTCGTTCCTCTCTGGTTTGTTTCCTCTTCTGTTAAATGGAGCCAAGAATATTCATGGTTATTTTCAAAAGTAAATAAATTTTAGATAATTTTTACTTTCTTCTCTTTTAGTATTGATTGAATATTTCACTGTTCATTCTGGTCATCTTTAACATTTAATTTTTTTTTAATAAAAGCAGTACAACTGTTTTCAAAATAAGAAGATCGAGTACCTGGTACAGTGCTTTGAATATAGGTGGTCTTCAGTAAATGATAGCTATTTAAGTCAGCGCTCAAGTCATGCTAAGGGGTCCACAGGTCCTACACATCAGGTGCCTTCCTTACCTGCAGGCTGACTCCATCCCTTGTTCTCTACTTTTCCCTCCACACTCCAAACACAGTGACCCCCTGTCTATCCCTCAGATATTCTAGGCCCTTACGTGTTGCTATTCTTCGGACCTGGAACATTCTTTCCTGAGATAGCCACATGCCTCCTTCCTCCCTTCCTTCAGATTTTACCCGAGTGTCACCTCAGTGAGGCCTTCCTGACCAGCCTATTTAAACATATTGCTTGTCCAAGGCTAGTCCCCAGTCCCTTCCCTGCTTATTTTTCTCCAGTGCTTACGACTCTGTAATATTGTTTATATATTTACTTATGTCTTTATTGTCTATCTCACTTCATTAAAATTTAAACTCCAGGAGGGCAGGGCATTTTGCTGTTTTGTTTGACTGTGACTGCTGTATATCTGTCCCTAGTGTTTTGATCCATGGCAGGCATGCAATGATGAATGAATGAATGAATGCGGTCAAGTATTTTCTCCATTTCATGTGGCTCCACTTTCAGACTCTAAACTCCTTGAGGAAGTTTATGCCATAAGGCGGCAGTTCTCAAATGTTTTGGTCTCAGGACCATGTTAACACACTTAAAATCATTGCAGACCCAAAGAACTTTGGTTCACTTGTTTCTATTAATATTTAATGTATTAATTAAAAGCAGGCAATTAAAACATATTTATTAATCAATTTTTAATTAAAACCTTTTTTTCATTTAAAAATATTGAACTCATTATATGTTAACATAAATAACGTATTTTTTATGAAAATGACTGTATTTTCCAAACAAAAACACTTTATTGGGAAGAGTGGCCTTGTTTTACATTTTTTAAATCTCTTTAATATCTAGAGTAACAGAGATGGATGGATTCTCATATCTGTTTCTGTATTCAAGCTGTTGCAATGTCTTCATGGCTGAAATATAGGAAGAAAATGGGGCTTCACAGAGATATGGATTTGGAAAAGACCTCACAACTCCTTGGAAGAATCCCAGGGGCTCTGGGGGCCCCAGACCATGCTTTGAGAACCACTGCTATTAGGGATTTTTTTGGTGTGTGTGTGATTTTTCAGTGCATGTGTCCCTTGCAGCACCAAGCACAGTGTTAAAGTATAGACATACCAACTGCTCAAGATACAGTGAAGACCCACTGATTTTTAAATCCCTTACAGGATTTCCAGAAGGGGGAAGCTCAACTGTGGATGGCCTACTTTCATCTAACCCCCATTTATCAGAACAGGTATGAATGAACTCTTATTGTTATCATTAAACTGCAGGAAAGGGAGTGTCTTCTAATACCTTCTGATGAGCAGTTTGGGGTGAAGCTTGAAGACAGACTATGTTTTAAGTCAGCTTGCGAGTTGTCATTCGCTGATGGGTACAGAACGCATTTTGCTCTCAGGGATTAAGCGCCTGCGCCATATATTCCAATTTGTATTCTGGATGCCCTAAGAACAGTTTGTGCTTCTTCAAAACTAGCGAAGAAGTGTGTTGTTTTTATTGTTCTTCCGCTCACATAGATTCTATTTAAACTGTGTAATTTTCTCAGAATAGATCTGTGGAGGCATATGATATTAAAACACATAAAGCAGCACAGTTTTTAAAAAGACATAGAAAGAACTCTGGGTGCCCTTGGGCAGGTCTCTCTAAGCTTTCTCAACTGTAGAAAGGGTAAGTATATGTATATGTATCCTTCTTGCCTTCAGAGTAGTTAAAAGAATCCAATAAGGTATATTTGATGAAAACACTTCAGAAATTAGAAAGCACTCCACAAAGCAACAGCAGTAAGATCATGATAGACAGGGAGCTTATTGCTTATTTAGGAGAAAGGCGTAAATGGCTCAGGAATCTAGCAGGATTGATTGATTGATTGATTGATAACAATGCTCAAGTACTAAGGTTAGCAGCTAAGGCCGGATAAGAAAAAAAGTCTATTATATAATCCTGTGGTTGATCAAAGGAAGCAGAAAACTCATTTTCAAATTGCTGGTCCAAATATAGTTAGGTCTGTCTTGGTAATGCAAAATGGGACTTTGTTTTCGGTGCACAGAAGGTACCATGTTATTGAAGGCACATCTCATGTTTATCAATGCCCTCCATTTCGCAGGAAGCAGACATTCACTGCAACCCATGGTACGCTGGTGCCTGTGATCGGAAAGCTGCAGAAGAGGCTTTATACAGATCAAACAAGGTTTGACCATTTTTAAGTCTCATATTCTGCTCTCAGCCTGTAATAGGCACAGCTGTCATCCCAATAATTTGCTGACTAAAGAATTTTGCAACCATTGTGGATGCAAGGATTTTTTAAATTTACTTATTCAATAGCAATTGCTATCCTCTCCTCTCTCTCAAGCATCTCCCTCTTTGTTCTTCAGTCTCATTTCCACTTGTCCTTTCTTTGCCAGGATCCATAGGCTCCACTGTTCTCCAATCAGTGGGAGAAGAAGGCTCCCCGGGGAGCTCTCTGTAAAGCTTGGTGCTACATGAGATCCATTCAGGAGTGAGAAGTAACAGGCTATTTTGGATCAATGCATGGGTTAAAAGATCAAGGTCAAGATGGCAAAAAGTACCTGGAAGTATATTTTTGGAGAGGCCAACCCCAATCATGTAGGAACACTAGGAGCAGTTTGGAAAAGTCAAAGTTAAAATGCCATCCCCCTCTCTTTCTCTTTCCTCCTTCCATTTTTCTTTACTTGCACCCTCCTTTGTCGGAATATATAACATTTACACTGGTTTTTGCTACCTTTGCTTTAGTCCTAGCTCTGCAATTAAATATGTTAAATGCTTTCCCATCAATCCCTTTGCTGGCTTCCCCAGTTACCTTATTTTGTTTGACAAAGCTCACCTTATAATAGATTCTCAGGAAGGACTACATTTACATTATTCCCTGAGTTCTTGCACATTCAAAGCTGTTCATAATCTGATAACCTAGAGGATATCTTGGCTGGTTATAAAATCCTTGTTCTTGAGTTTTTAAAAGTGTTGCTCCACTAGATTGTCTTGTTTTATAGGGTACCTTTGAAAAGTCTGATGCAAATGTTATTTTCTTGACCTTATATATAATTTCATATTTTAATCGGAAGGCTCTGCAGGTCTTTTGTTTTTAAAGTCTAATCGTTTTCCAGAATGTGTCTCTGACTTGACTTTCAAGTCAATTTTTTCAGATAGATGGAACCCCTTTCAATATGTAGACTTAAGTTTTCTCTTATTTCCAGGACATTTTCTTAAATTCCAGTCTTAAAAAGTAATTCTGGGGCATCTGAGTGGCTCAGAGGGTTAAGCCTCTGCCTTCAGCTCAGGTCATGGTCTCAGAGTCCTGGAATCAAGACCTGTGTCGGGCTCTGGGCTCAGCAGGGAACCTCTTTCTCCCTCTCTCTCTGCCTGGCTCTCTGCCTACTCGTGATCTCTCTCTGTGTGTCAAATAAATAAATAAAATCCTTTTTTTAAAAAGTAATTCTATTATTTTATTTTTCTTCCTTAAGGACTTAAATTACATGCATTTTGGACCTTTTTTGTCTTTCTTTCATTCCAACCACTCTGACTTTATTGTATTTTTTTTTAAATGTCCTCTTTTTCCCTCCTGTCTGGGTTGCTTCCATGCCTTGCTTCAGTCATTTATCATATCTTCATTTAAAGATATTGTCCCTTGGGTATCTTGTAATTTCTTCCTTTCTGATAGGTTTGTCTTTCTCTTCAAATTCCTTCCTGAGTTTGATCAACTCTTGTTGCATTTCTTCTTTCTGCTTTTTGTCCATTTTTGGATTTATGGTTCTAGAACATTTAATTTATTTTTTAAGTTTTTAAATTCATTTACTCATTTTAAGTAATTTCTACACCCAACATGAGGCTCAAACTCATGACCCCAAGATCAAGAGTCACATGCTTTTCTGACTGAGCCAGCTAGGCACCTCTAGAATATTTTATAAACTATTTATTTAAATTGGTATATTGTATTACAGGTTTTTTTTCTGCCTCAGTGTAAGTTTTAGGGAAGAGAATTTTCACCAGCTGAAATGTTTTGATTTCCAATTTCAGCTTTCTTCTCATAGTACTTTTGAATGGAATTTGTTTCATTTCGATATATGTATTTTTTTATTCATAGATTCATTGTAGACATGGTTCCTAGTTCAAGAATGTTCTCTATATTTAGTCTTACTGTGTCCCTTCACACATTTCTAAATATATAAACATAGCATCTTATTTCATGCATCAAAAAGTGAGAATTGACTTCACTTAGGATTTTCTAAAAGTATATATTTTACTGAAGTATTTTCTTTGAAAATAATAAACTGTAATCTATAATAAAAATCACATAGCTCAGTAATTACCTTTTGAATATAATATAGGTATAAACTAATTTATAACCTGTGAAAACCTAAGTAATACTCACTATAATTGTGTTTTCTTCTAATAAACAGGATGGATCATTTCTTATTCGGAAGAGCTCTGGCCATGATTCCAAACAGCCATATACACTAGTTGTATTCTTTAATAAGCGAGTATATAATATCCCTGTGCGGTTTATCGAAGCAACAAAGCAGTATGCTTTGGGCAGAAAGAAAAATGGTGAAGAGGTCAGTAACTTCTCTTTTAATCCAATTCTGTAACTATGTATTGAGCACAATGGTATCATAGCGTATTTAGGTGCTAGAGATGAGGAGAAATGATACAAAAGTATTTGGTGCAAGGCATGCATACATGTCATGAAAAGAAAAGAGTACAAGATAAAATACTGTGTTCAGGCATCATATTCTATGAAAAAAACAGAAAGGAAGAAAGACTTGTATGACATAAAGGCTGTGTCTCAGTGCCTTTATCCTGACTCAGTGTACTCTGAGTTCA
The DNA here is from genome assembly GCA_004024625.1 of Mellivora capensis. Taxonomy (NCBI): domain Eukaryota; kingdom Metazoa; phylum Chordata; class Mammalia; order Carnivora; family Mustelidae; genus Mellivora; species Mellivora capensis. The sequence continues at coordinate 3,124 of PISX010001999.1, read as the reverse complement.
GCACTTTTGGTTCAGTGAAACATAGAAATCAAAGTTGAAGTGTCAAGTAGAATCACGGTCAGTGTCTAAAGCTCCGAAGTCAAGAACTAGGATCTCAACTCAAGTACCAGTAGATGACTGGGGAAGGATCAGAGGAGATGCAGAAACTTTTGTTGAAATATTAGACTACAGCCCTCGGACCGGAATGAGCTTTTGGGCCTATAGCAAGAGAAAAGCATCATAGAAGGTCTTGAATACTAACCAAATATGAAGTCCAACTCCTCTTTAATCTGGACCAAACTCAATACTCATATCTCTGTTTAGCCAGCTTTTTTAATATAAGAAAGCCCTGAAATATGGGCTGGAACAATCCATAAGTGGTCAGAAAGGGAGTGAAACTTGTTCTGGCCTTGAAAGATAGATTGAGTTTGAATAGGTAGAATGAAAATTAAAAATGAGAATGAGAAAAGTTGAAAGAAAAATCTAAGCAGAGAAAATAGCCTTTGAAAAATTCAAGTTAATATTTATTTTCAATACTCTTTGAGAAAGAACTATACTCATTCCAAACCCAGCACTTGTTAGAAAGCATTTGAATTGTTACAAAGTATAGTAATTGCTGAAGTGTTTGTCCTGTCCACTAGATGAGACCAGGGACTAGACTAGGTCTTGCTCATCTCTGTATTTCCAGAAGCATAGCAGAAGAGCTTCCTTCAGGGGATACTTGGTTAGTTCTTATTAAGTGAAGGAATTTATTTGTTTGAGTGATTACAGGCAGGAAAATTGCATTTGTAAAAACAAACTGGTAAGGTCTCTGTCAATGAGTATATTTTCCATTTTGCTTTTTTAAATTGTGGTTAAGAAAAAAACTTGTATCTTAAAACTTACCATATTAACCATTTTAAGTGTATAGTTTAGTATTTAAACTATACACTTAATTTTTTTTGCAACACTGTAAAACAGATCTCCAGAACTTTTCATCTTGCATATCTGAAATTCTATGCTCATTGAAAACAGCTCCCTTTTTCCACTTTCTTCCAGTCCCTGGCAATCACCATTTTACTTTCTATTTCTATGGATTTGACTACTTTAGATATCTCATATAAATGGCATCATACCATGCTTGTCCTTTTGTGACTGGCTTATTCCCTGCAGCATTATATCCTCAAGGCTCATCCATATTGTGTAGTATGTGACAGGATTTCTTTCCTTTTTGAGGCTTCATAGCATTGCATTGTACTGTACACATTCATCTGTTGATAGACATTTGGCTATTGTTGATGACTATTGTAAATAGTGCTGCTCAGCTCACAGGTGTGCAAATGTTTCTTTGAGACCCTTGCTTTCAGTTCTTCTGGGTATATATCCAGAAGTGGGATTGCTAGATTATATGATAGTTCTATCTTAAAATTTTGAGGAACTCCCATATTGTTTTCCATAATGATTGCCTCATTTTATAATCCTACCAACAGTGCACAAGGGTTCCAACTTTTCCACATGCCCACCAACACTTGTTATTTTCTGGGATTTTTAAATAGTAGCTAACCTAATTGGTAAAAGGAGATATTTCATTGTAGTTTTGATTTGCATTTCTCTGATGATTAGTGATTTTTACCATCTTTTCAAATATTTGTTGGCATTTGTATATCATCTCTGGAGAAACATCTGTTTGACTCCTTGGCCCATTTTTACATTGGGTTATTTGATCTTTTGGTTTTGTGTTGTAGGAGTTCTTTATATATTGTAGATACTAATCCATTATCAGATAGATGATTTGCAAATGTTTTCCCCCATTCCATGGACTGCCTTTTCATTCTATTAATTGTGACCTTTGATGAACAGAGGTTTTTAAATTTAATGTAGTCCAATTTGTCTGTCTTTGTTTTTGTTGCCTGTGCTTTTGGTGTCATACCCAAGCAATCATTGCCAAATACAATCTCATAAAGATTTTCCCCTGTTTTCTTCTAGGAGTTTTATAGTTTGGGGTTTTATTTTGCTTTTAGTAAAGTCTAAGATAACTAGAAAATGCAAAACTCTTGAATCTGAAAACACAAAACATGGATCAAGACCAAACTTGGGTTTTAAAATATAAATTGCATTATCATTTAACGCCAGTTAAACTTAAACAGAACTGTCTGCTTTTCCATGTTCACAAAAGCCTTCATTCTCACTGAAACCTTCATCTGACAAATCTTTTAAAATAAATGCTCTTCAGTAGTAGTCAGTGTAATAGATAGTGGTGATCCTTGTAGGACAGAGTGACTTTGGATGGATGGTTTCATTCTAAGCTTCCCCAGGAAGGGGTCCAGTACTTCTAGAAGAAGTTTAAGGGTGGGAGAGGGAGCTGTCCTATTTAGAAGTTCTGAAATTCTCATAAATTTTGAGCTGCCATTGGGATTCTGGACTCTTTTGTCCTGCTAAGGAAACTCTGGTAAAAAGGGATTCCTCTTGGCCTAAAGAGTCTTCATCCCTACCATTGGATGAATAGAACAGAACTTCACCCTACTTCCTACATATCCAGCCTATAGATACCAAGACAAATATTATAATGGTATCTGGAAGTGCAGACAGAGTCCATTAAAACTTTTACTTACCTATAATAAAAAGGTTATTTTTCCCATACAGTGAATATCGGAATGGAAAATGAAAGCTCAGGTTACATATCAACAATGTTGATATTATGAAAAGTCTGTTTGCCTGTATTTGTGTTTGGGTGTATATGGGTAGAAAAAGAAACCAATTGATAAACTGTTGAACTATTTTATGCAGTTGTTTTTGGCATTATGTAGATATGATATTAAGGAATTTTATAGCTTTTATATCTGTTTCTTTTATGGACCATAAGATTTTGAGTTATCATGAACAGGTTGTTTTTCTGTCCATATGAATATCTCAAATACAATGAATTACTGTAGACATTTTTTTTAATTTTTATTTTTTATAAACAAATTTTTATCCCCAGGGGTACAAGTCTGTGAATCGCCAGGTTTACACACTTCACAGCACTAACCATAGCACATACCCTCCCCAATGTCCATTACCCCACCCACCTTTCCCGACCCCCTCCCCCCAGCAACCCTCAGTTTGTTTTGTGAGATTAAGAGTCACTTATGGTTTGTCTCCCTCCCAATCCCATCTTGTTTCTTTT